>VZSE01002099.1:0-55773 GCA_013398275.1 Promerops cafer | reverse complement strand
GCGGGTGTGTCCTCGCTGCCGAGGGCGGTGCCGGGCCGGTCCCGCCCGGCGCTGACGGTGTTGCTGTGGCAGGGCAGGGCCCGCGGAGCCCCCGGCTTCGGGAGGGGATGCGAGCATGGCCATGGCCCAGGCGGGGGCCGCGGCCGCGGCTGCCACGGGGCTCCTCGTCTTCCTGCTGTACTCCGCCATCCACAGGGTCGAGGAGGGACACCTGGCCGTGTACTACAGGTACGGTGCCCCCGGGAGCCCTCCCGGAGCTGGGGCTCATCCCTGGCCCCAGGGATTGCGCCGTCCTGCGCTTCCCTCCCGGTTTTTCCCCTCGTTGTTTCTGCTCCCTTCCGCCCGTGCTGGTGAGTCCCGGCCACCCTGGCCCCGTGCGTGTTTGGCTCTGAGTCTTCGGCTGCTTTTCCTGCCTCTCCTTCCTCCCTGCCCTTGTCACAGACTGGATTTCAGAGCTTAGAGGACCAAAGCTCTGGGTCTGTCCTGCCTTCTCGCATCTGTTGCTCTCTCCGTGTGCCAGTAAGAGCCATCACCTTTGTCCCAAACTGTTACCCACCCAGACCTCCCGTTGTGTCGGTGCTTTGGAATGTTTCCCCTGCCCTTCCCACTCGTTTCCCTTTAACCACGAGCGTGTTGAGCCTGGGGGATTTTTCTTTGTGCTTTGGGCGAGGGGCTGTGCCGAAATCCAAACTGGCAGCATCGCATGCAGGGCTGGATTTTTCCATGGTTACCAGTGGACTATTTAGAGAGGAGAAATCTGCGTTCTTGCAGCTCTGTGTGGTGTTGCAATGCTGGGAGGGTTTAGCAATAGCTGCCTGCTCCAAGAGTTAATGGCTCACAGGCCTCACGCAAAGTTGCAGCAGGCAGAGATCAGCTGCACTCAGCCCTTTTGTCGGGGAGCTGCTGGCAAATTTAGGTCACTGATGCAATTCTCTGGGACCCCTGGCAGTTTGGACTGTCCCTGCTTGCCCTCAGAGCCAGTCCTTGCTGTTTCCTGAGCCTTGCCCTGTTTTCCTCCCTCTGCGCAGGGGCGGTGCGCTGCTGACCAGCCCGAGCGGCCCTGGCTACCACATCATGCTCCCCTTCATCACCACCTTCAAATCCGTTCAGGTCAGTGCCCTCTCCCTCCCCTGGGCAGCCAGGACTTGTCCTCTTGGAGAGCTCTCCCCACCACGTGTGTGTGCTGCTGGGACTGGCAGTGTCCTGCTCAGGGAGGGGGCCAGCCCGTGGTTGTGCAAACAGGCACAGCTGCCTGTGCACCCCCCAAAAAGGCAGGTGAGGAGAAGCTTTGCCTTCTGCCCACACCTGCAGGCATCACAAGGGAGGCAGAGGGTCACACTTGTGGCTCTGTTGCCACTGTGGGAGCGTGGGCACAGCAGGGCCAGGAGCAGGGAGCAGTTTGTGAGCGCTGGCTGTGTTTGTGTTGCAGACCACGCTGCAGACTGATGAAGTGAAGAACGTGCCTTGTGGGACAAGGTATGGCTTCTGTTTGTGTTTCTTCTAGATGCACTCTGTGGGGTCATTTGCAGTGCTGGGACACAGGGACTGGGAAGTAAATGAATCCCAAATGTACACACATCTATCCCACTTTAACACAGCAGGAGGCACAGGAGGAAACAACTCTTGCTGGAGTTGCTGTTCAGAGGATGTTTGCATTTATTGTGGTGTTACCTTGAATTTTTCTGGGTTGCTCCCCTCAGTTAGTCTGACACCCCGTTGCTTGTGCTTTGCCCTGTCCTCAGACTGGTTATTTCCACTGTGAGTCTTGTGGCTGATACAAGTGCTGAAGTAAACAGGGAATGGGAGTCTTCCTGATGGGAAAGAGTTCATTTCCACATGAAATTCCTGCTGCATAATTAGGCTGATTCTTCTGTCAGCACAGACCTACTTGAGTTGTAACAAGCAGCAGGAAAGGGCTGGTTGAGTTGGGTTACAGATCCTGTTGTGTTGGTTCATCCACAAGTTAGTCATGACTCTTCAGGGTAAAAAAAAAAAAACCTGGTGATTCTCCTTGTCTTTTATATTCAGGGTCCTCACCAAAGTTTCTGTTTAAAAAAATAAATCAGTGGTGACTGGAGTGGTGACCACATTGAAATTAAAAGGTGAATGTTAGTGTTAATAAAACAGAGTTAATTTTGATCAGGTTTCACCCATATTAACTTTCTTGGAGTTGTTCAGCATCAGACATAGCTTGGGCTTAAATTTTACCATAAAGGTCTCATGGTTTTGATTTCAGATCTCAAAGGTTTTTCAGGAGTATCTGTAAATAATGTTAGTGTTCAGTGCTGCAGCTTTCACAGAATCACAGAATGGTTTGGGTTGGAAGGGACCTCAAAGCTCACCCAGTGCCACCCCTGCCATGGCAGGGACACCTCCCACTGTCCCAGCTGCTCCAGCCCCAGTGTCCAGCCTGGCCTTGGGCACTGCCAGGGATCCAGGGGCAGCCCCAGCTGCTCTGGGCACCCTGTGCCAGGGCCTGCCACCCTCACAGCCAAGAATTTTTTCCATTTATCTCACCTAAATTTCCCCTCTGAACAGTCTGAACCCATTCCCCCTTGTCCTGTCACTTCAGGGCCTTGTCCAGAGTCCTTTTGTGATGAGGTCAACAGTCTTTAGGCCAAGCAAAAGGTCAAAGGTTGAGGCCAAAGCCAGCCTCAACCATTCTTTCCTTCTGTGATTTAGGAGCTAAAAATTAAGTTCCTGTTGAATTTCAGTTGTGCAATGCAGGTGGTTGGGAAGGCACAGGCAGTAAAAATGGGCTTTAACCCACCAGACAGCTGGTGAAAGCAGTTCTCAGTTAATGATTGAATACTCTCCTGACCAAAGGTCCCTGTAGCCCTGTCCATTTTTCAGGTGTTACTGCAGGAGCCTTTCAGTTTGCTGCATTTGGAATCCAAAGTCTGCTGCTGCTCGCTGCCAAAGCTTTGCATCCACATTTCCATAGTAAAACAGGAGCTTGTAAATAACAAATGGAACACACCCGGGGTGTCACTGTCCCAGCTCAAAGTCTGTTACCAGAATAGGTCCTAAACAGTTTAAGGTTTTGTATTTACATATGAAACCATCAGATTTTAAAGGCTGGGTTTCTCTTTGTATTCCTGTTCCCTGTGTCCTTATCTGTATCAGGAAGCTTCTGAGTGTCTGTGTGGGTGTCCCATCCCCAGTTTTTGCCTTACCTGCCCTGTTTGTACCTGGCAGCATTAAGTGAATGCATTAAATAGAGATTTTAAATCCTGAGTTAGGTCCTTATTTGTCTGAGGCTTTCCAGGGTCTTCCTGCTACCTGTGTCCATCTCCTGTGGCATTCCCTGGATGCTGTCTCCTTGTCCTGTCAGGTCAGGCAGCACTGCTGCCTAATTATGCTCAAACTCCCACCAGGTGCACAAAGTCACCTGTAGATCCTCCTTTTATGGATTTCTCTTTTCAACATGGATTTCTCCTTGTTCCTCTCTCGCTGCAAACTTCGGGGTCTGAGTGGCACTCAAAGCCACTGCAGGACTGATAAAATGTACTTATCCCCCACCACACCACATGAACACTGAGGAATTATTCATAGTAGTGGAATAACAGTGGATAATATCCCATTTACTGCCCCAGACTGGCTGAGATCCTCGGCAGGGTTGTTGAGGAAGGTGGTGCTGGAGTCAGACACTCCTCACTGCTCTGAGGTGCCATTTCAGACCCTTTCCTGCCAGGGAGCTGATGTGGGGCCGTGGATGAGTCCTGATAGGATCCAGGCTATTGCAGACACTCTCCTTTTCTTTCTAACATCCCTTTAAAACTGAAATGCCAGATTTGCAGCAGATAAGGTCCATCCATCAGCAGTGTTTTTAGCTCACAGTTGTCGTGAAGCAGGTTTGGAGCAAGCACGGGCTGGGCTTGGGAGGCCTTTTCCAAAAGAGCACAGGCACAGCCAAGTTCAGGTTGTTTTTCTGCAGACTTGGCTTTGAGCTGCCAGAGATCAAGATCTGCAAAACAAGAAATGGAGTTTGTCGTGGGGGATATGTTTGAGTTAAAACATCACAGAGACTGAGTTTGGAAATGTGGGAGTTCCTCTGCCAGGAATGAGCTGTCTCTAAACAGTTCCTGCTGAAGCTTCTGGTCCGTGATATGCCTTTTGTCCCAAGGACATCATGGCAAGAGAATTCTGCTTTAAAATTAGGCTCTCAAGAGGCTTAGAGCTGTTGAAAGTTAAGGGTTCTTTTCTTCACTGTAGAGTTTGTTCTTTTCTCTGGTGTTACAGGTACCCCGGGGTGGGCGTGACTTTCTGAAAGCCACACCAGTGAGAGCAGAGGCTGGGGCCAAGGCTGACCTCTGATTCCCCCTTTTCCCTGCCAGTGTGGCAGCACATCCTCCCTCGGGGGGAGGACTGCCTGCAGGCTCCCTCTGCTGAGGTGCCTGTGGTGTGCCTGGAGAGCCACGTGCACCTTGACACTGGAGCTGGGAACATGGACTGAAGGCTGCCATGTGCTTTGTTCCTCCCTTTCTGCTGGGCCTTGCCAAGCTCCTGCTGCAGTTAGTGATTGTGTGAATTAAACTAAGGGCTTTGTCTGTGTGTTGCTGCCCAGAAGAGCTGAGGTGGGTCTGCATTTTGAGGAAAGTGCTTGCTGCAGCATGCTTGTGAGTTATGCAGAGAGAGGGACTGGGATTCACTGCTGTGTCATTGCAAAATGCCCAGAATGCAGTAAAAGAGAGCTAAAGATGCCTTTGCTTTAAAGATGTTAGCAGCTGCAGTGGGGACTGATGAACTCTCTTTTCCCTTGCAGTGGTGGTGTTATGATCTACATTGACCGAATAGAAGTTGTGAATAAGCTGGCCCCATATGCAGGTATTTCCCACCCTGGTTCAACAGGCAGAGCTGGGGCTGTCTTCACTCATCCTGTGGCAGCTCTGCCTTGGTTTGTAGGACTTGCCTTTTCCATGCCTGGAAGCCTTCCCTGTGTCCATTTGTTGTTACCCTTGTGGCTCCTGGTCGTGTCACGTTGATCCCAGGTGCTTCCAGCTCGGCTCCTGGGAAAATTGCAGAGACAAAACCCATGTAGGAGCCTCTTATCTTCCTATTTCACCAAGCCAAAGACACAGACAGCTTGTTTTGTTCAGCAGCACAGCTTAAAGCAAAACTCCAGCACTGCTGAGGCACTGGAGGGTGAATTCCTGTTGTAATTCATAGTCATGGAGGGGTTTGGGCTGGAAGGGACCTTCAAGATCATCTTGTTCCACCCCCTGCCCTGGGCAGGGACACCTCCCACTGTCCCAGGCTGCTCCAGCCCCAGTGTCCAACCTGGCCTGGGGCACTGCCAGGGATCCAGGGGCAGCCCCAGCTGCTCTGGGCACCCTGTGCCAGGCCTGCCCACCCTGCCAGGGAACAATTCCTAATTCCCAATATCCCATCCAGCCCTGCCCTCTGGCAGTTTNTGGGGGGGAGAGCATGCCAGAACTGTGCAGGGTTCCAGGTGGGGTCTCAGCAGGAGCAGAGAGAGAGAATCCCCTCCCTTGACCTGCTGGCCACTCTCCTTTTGATGCAGGATCTGGTTGGCTTAAACAGTGGGAGCAATCCTTGTTTCCACTTCTCAGCAGTACCTGTTGCCATGCATGCAGGTCCTGGTGAGGCTTTGCTGTTTCATTTGTTTATGCAGACAATAAAACAGGGGCAGGCAGTACATCTTGCCACGACTGCTCCTCGAAGTTGTGTAATCCCAGCAGCACCTGACAGCTGGGCAGGGCAGCTGTGGCTGTGGCTACCCGAGTCCTGAAAGCCCCTTCCCTGACATCCTGCCACATGCCAGTGGTGAGCTGTGGTGACTCTCTCCCTCCCCCAGTGTACGACATCGTGAGGAATTACACCGCGGACTACGACAAGACCTTGATCTTCAACAAAATCCACCACGAGCTGAATCAGTTCTGCAGTGCCCATACCCTGCAGGAAGTGTACATCGAGCTGTTTGGTGAGTGGATGGCAGCTGGGTGATCCCACTGGAAACTTTCTGGAATATCCTACAGCTGCCCCCTTGGACCTCGGTGCCCCTGTGCTGGAGCTGCAGTGTGGAATCCAGCTCCTTTTACATCCATAGGCCACTTCCTCTGTAACTTCAGTGACTCAGGTGTCTTTGTCTTTCCTCATCTGCATGTGGGAATTTGATTTCAGTCTTTTTCCACCTATTCTGGATGCACAAAGCAGCCACTCTGCTCCTGTGTGTGCAGTGATGCCTGTGGCCTTCACTGTGACAGTGGATTTGTCTTTTTCTGCTTCTGCTTTTAATCCCCTGCTCTGGTGCTGAATTCACTTTTGTACTTTCACAGCTTCCTTCTGGCTGTCTCTAACGAGTGGGAGCTGGAAGGTTTTTCACAGGGAGGTAGCAGTGCTTCAGGAATTAGCACAGGTCACACTCTCCTTGGTGGACCTGTGCCCCAAAGACACAGGAGGTTCTGTTCCTTCTTGAGTGGCTGAGCAGGGGAAAAATGGCTTATGGAAGATAAAAGGTTGTCAGAATTTTAATATTAATGTACTTCAAGTCCACGTGCTGAGAAGGGGTGGACTTCTACCACAGGCTCTGAGCTTTCTTTCTTGCTGAGGTGCTGGAAGCCATTTGCACTTAGTTCAGATAACACAAATTCATCAACAGCTGGACTTTTCTGGTCACTAGCACGTGAGTCTCCTTTTGGGAATGTTTTTCAGGGGGCATAGGAAGGGAAACAATGTACTGAATGGTCTCAGGAAGCATCTTTATCTTACACCCTAGAGTTACCTGCTCTTCAAGGCCAGCTGACTCTTTGCCACACAAGCTGTGGGGGAAAATATGATAAACCAACTGGTCTCTCTTTTGTCCTCCAAACACAGATCAGATAGATGAGAACTTGAAGTCTGCCCTGCAGAAAGACCTCAATGTCATGGCACCAGGTCTCACTATCCAGGTGGGTTGTGGCCTTTCAATAATGAGAGATTTAAAAAGGTGGAGGAAGACTTTTTGCCAAAGCCTGCAGTGACAGGACAAGGGACAACAGTTTTAAACTGAAAGATGGATGTTTTGTGCTAAGGGTGGTGAGGCTCTGGCACAGGGTGCCCAGAGAAGCTGTGGCTGCCCCTGGATCCCTGGAAGTGTCCAAAGCCAGCTTGGAGCCTCTGCCCCTGGTGGGAGTGTGGGTTGGAATGGATGGCAGGAAATAGAAATGTAGGACACCTCTGGGAGGCCATGCTCAGCTGTGTTACACAGGAGGATTAGGCACTACTGTCCACAGCTGGTTTTGCAAAGAGATGTCTTGGTTATTCAGATTGCATCAAAATGTTTCATTCAAGATGTGCTCCCTTTTTGTCCTTTCACAGGCCGTGCGTGTTACAAAACCCAAAATTCCAGAGGCCATCCGGAGAAACTTTGAGCTAATGTGAGTAGCTGGGCATAAAATTGCATTAATTAGTTTTGAGGGTCCTGCACAGGCAGGAAATATGTTTCCAATGCTGTTGGAAAGCCCTTCCCTGGTGCTCAGGGAGTGAGATTTGAGCTCCAGGCGGTGTGTGCTTGGCCAGGTGCACTTGTGCCTTCTGTTGCCCATTTCCATTCTGAAATCAGGGCTCAGGGATCTTGATGTCTTGCCCATAAGGTTCCCTCCAGGATCTCTGGGATGCCTTTGGGCAGAAGGAGATGCTGTTGGAACCCCCTTCACCTTTGGTTGAGCAAGCCCAGCTCCCAGCCCTCATTGCCCTGCTCCTTGTCCTGAGGGCCTCAGACTGGACTTGCATCCAGATGTGGCCTCACCCACGCCAGATGGAGAGGGGGAAGGTCCCTTCCTCTGGCCTGTGCACGTGCTCATACAGCTGCAGACAGAGCCAGTCCCCACGGCTGTGAGCAGGGAGCTGGCAGCTGGCTGGCCCCTTGTCCCCGTGGCCTCTCCTGGGATGCAGAGCTGCTCCTCATTCCCTTTCCCCAGGATAACACTTCTCCCCTTGCAGGGAGGCCGAGAAGACCAAGCTGCTGATTGCAGCCCAGAGGCAGAAGGTGGTGGAGAAGGAGGCAGAGACAGACCGGAAGAAAGCACTCATTGGTAATGTCACCAGCACAGGCTGGGCCTCCTCTCCTGCCTTCCCTGCTAAGCTGGGGCAGGACCTTGTCTTCCATCACTGTGCAGCCAGGTTGCACAGGCAGTTGTTTTGAACATCTCAGTGCAAATCCCACAGCAGCAGAGCAGGGAGCACCTCTGTCCTGCAGCAGGGGTAGAGGAAATCACTCCACTGGAAAAACTGCTTGGGCTTGGAGCTCCATGTCCCTGTGCCAAGGGGATCACGCCTGTAAACAGCTCTGCAGACATCAGCACTGTGCTTTCTTCCTGTAACTCTGCTGCTGGGAGTACAGACTGGCACTGAGTGGGGAGGGAGGGAGCTCCTGGTGTGGCAGACCCTGCAGCCAGGTACTGGGGTCAGGGTGCTGCTGCTCCAGCCCTGAGAAGCAAATTTCCCAGCTGAGCCCGTTGTGATTGCAGAGGCAGAGAAGGCTGCACAGGTGGCCAGGATCCACTACCAACAGAAGATCATGGAGAAGGAAACGGAGAAGAGGATTTCTGAGATTGAAGGTGACCACGCTGCTGGGGCTGGGGGTGGTGGCAGGTGGAGGAACCTCAGACCTGCAGAAGTCATGGAGGGTGCTGCAGGGGTGCAAGGCTGTGCACTGGGATCGTTCCTGCCCTGTGCATGGAACTCTGCAGGAAGCTGCAGGGCAGGTTCAGGGCCAGCCAGGCTGTCACGGGCACTCCTGGGTCAGCTGGTCCCCATGGGATGAGGGCTCAGGTGCTCAGTGGCTGTTCACTTCCTAATGCTTTCTTTCCTGTCCCTCCTCTGCTGCTGTGTTAGATGCTGCATTCCTGGCAAGAGAGAAGGCAAAAGCTGATGCAGAGTACTACACTGCTCGGAAGCTGGCTGACTCCAACAAGGTGAGCACTGGCAAGCTGGTCACTCACTCTTCCTCCACGCAGACCAGCTTCAGGGAGGCAGCACTGGGAAAACACTTGATCTAACAGCCCACACCCCAGGAGGCAGCTGCCTGACATGAAACCTAACGCTGCAGGGCCCAGAAAGTTGTCTTTTATAGAGTCTGGTTTCTCCTTTCTGTGTAGCTGAAGCTGACCCCTGAGTATCTGGAGCTGGTGAAGTACCAGGCGATAGCTGCCAACAGCAAGCTGTACTTCGGCGACCGCATCCCCGGCGTGATCCTGGACTCCTGTGCCTTCCAGCAGGCCAGCCTGAGGGCTGCCCACGAAACCAGCCTTCCTGCACAGGAAGCCCCAGAGACCTCTGGAGAAAGCCCCCTGAGAGGCGAGGAGAGCACTGGCTGAGGGAGGCAGAAGGGAGCCCGGTGTAGCTCAGCAGCGAGCCCGGCTGTGACCGGGGACGAGGCCCTGTGCCGGTGGGGCGGACGCAGCACGTGCCTGGACATCTTGTGTATGGGTGGCAGTGGGTTGATTTTCTTCTAGCAACAGATCACAAGGGCTCTGCCTCTTCCGTTTCTCCCCCTGTTGAATTGGTGCTTCCAAAGGAGGGATAATTCTGTACTAACATACCTATACTGGAATACTAAACGACAGACAGCAGGAAAGCCTCCCGGGGTAGGTGCAGTTATTTAGCAGGCATTGCTCTGCGGGAAGGAGATGTGGCTTGGAGTGCTGTGCTGCTGCACACTGATCATTGCTCAGCACTCCTGGCTGAGGCTGAGTGAAGAGGAGGTTCCCCTCAAGCTGCCACTGAAGCTTGGCTTGGTGAAGGTTTCTGCTGACGCTGCCTCGCTCTCCTCAAGGACTCCAGTGGAGTGGACTCTCCTTGGCCAGTGTGATCCTGCTCGGGGCGAGGAGTGGTTTGCTGTGGAATAGGCTGTGGGAGCAGGACCTGCACAAGCATGGTATTCCTGTAGACAGCAGCACTAGATAATGACTTGGAGGGAGCAACCTCTGAAGGGATTCTGCAACCCCCCTCTCCAAGCAAGAGCCTCGCACTGGCTGCCTGGGACTGACTGTGGTGTTCCCACTGGGTGGCTGAGTCTCATTGCCTCCTAAGCCAGATTTCAGGAGCACCTCGGAACAGCTGGTTGGGAACAGAGCCTGGCAAGTCTTTGCCCAGATTCCAGCCTCCCTGTAAGTCATTCACCAGGGAAAGGGGGTTGAATTTCCACTGCTCTGTCGTGCTGGCAGAGTGCAGAGGAAGAGAAGAGTGGAAGGACCCTGCTGTGCAGCAGGTCAGATGTTTGACACTTCAGCTGCAAAGTAGGTGAGGCATCGCTGCTCCTCCATGCAAAATCTACTGCTCCAGGAGGTGGGACCTGCTTGGTATGTCCCTGACCAGCCAGCACCAGGAGTGTGTCCCTGGTCCTCTCATCCCTGGCCAGGCTTGCTGGCAGATGGATCTTCTGTCCTGATTTGCATTGTGGTATCTCCGACCCCGCTCCTGGTGTGCCGTGGCAGGGTGAGGGAGAGGTGCTTGGGGCGGGGGGAATCTGCTGGGATGACCTGCTTTCCACTTTTCCTCCTTCCTCCCCTCTGCTTGTGAGGATGTGCTTGCTTTTAGGACCTGCTCCTCGTTGTGTTCTGTGAGGATCCGGGGTGCAGCGGCTGGGGAAGCAGCTGGCAAGAGCTGGAACGCCATTCTCCAGCTGGGAGCACCCCAGCACTGCCTGCTGCATGTTCAGAGACCCCCTCTCCCTGTGCATCCCTCCTGCTGTCCTGTCCCCTCAGAGCAGCTGTGCCACCCTTGGAGGGGCTTGGGCAGGGGGGTGACACTCCAGCCACTCGACCTCTGTTGAGATCTTCTGTCCTGGCTCCATCTGCAGCCTCGTGGCAAGGGGAGGGATGTGTTTAGCTTCTGCCACTGAGAAACATTCAGCCCAAAGCAGCTTTACCTGTGCTAGAGGTGTCCCCAGAGGAGCTGTGTGGGCTCGGGCTTTGCAGTGCTGCATCCCCACCCTTTGTGGCTGGGCTTCAGGGATGGCAGTGTCTCTGCCCAGGGAAGTTCAGCAGCACGGTGCCTCCTGCTGTCTCTGCCCCTGCCCTGCCTGCCTCTCCTCCATCTCTGGGGCACTGCAGGGTTGTGTTGGCCCTGCCCCTTCTGCAGGGTGTGGGACTTAACTGTGGGACTTTGCCGCAGTCTCGGGTGGTCGTTCTTGTCCTCTGTCTGCCTGCAAACTCCCAAGGCTCAGTTGATGCTCTGCTCCAGGATCCCAGCTCCTCTCCCAAGCCAGCCATGGCAGGAGCCAGGCACCAGGGCAGAGAGGAGGTGGCAGTGTGTTTTGTAGTGTTTGAAATGTCTCCTGGAAATGCTGCTTGGCTTGCAGGGTCCCCTTTTTTCCTGTGGGGTGGGCTTTGAGGAAGCAGTGTAGTCTCATCTCTGCCCTGCCACCTCCTCAGTGTTGCAGCAGGCCCTTGGCACAGACACAGCCTCTCCTCACCCCAGCAGCACCCGCTTTGGTTGGATTTTGGCATGAGGGCAGGCTTTATAGGCTAGAAGCACTGCTGGGGGGAATGCTGGCAGGGATGTAGTCTGCATGATTTTCTTCATGTGTTACTGGGGTTGGACACACTGGGCATGAGACATGGTTGGACAGAGAAGGTTCTGCCAGTTTGGAAGTGACAAGGGCACCAGGGCAACTGCTGGGGGCAATAACCAGGCAGTTCACACCTCCCCTGCAGTGATCAGAGCAAGATGTCCACGCAGGGAGCAGGAAAGCCTTCCAGGCCAGTGCAGGAAGAGCTGCTTCCCTTTGGATCCGAGCCTCGCTGTGCCTCCCTGCGCTGTCCGGGTGGCTGCATGACTGCCTGAAGTGGCTGTCACTGGCTCAGTGTCCCTCTGTTTGCATCAGCCACCTCCCTGTGTGGCCTGAGGGGCCCCAGACGATGCTCCCACGTCCCAGGTCCTGCAGCAGCACGTGTGATGCCCAGTGCCTTCTGCAGCAGCCTTCTCCACCCCTCCCTGCTCCCCTGGCCCCCGCTGCCGCCGCAGCCCCAGCGTGTGCAGGAGGGGGTGGCCACGGCTCTGGCACCCTGGTGTGGGCTGTGCTGCCCTCTGAGCCCCAGCTGTGAGGAGGAACATGGCTGCAGCCAGGGTTTTGGGACTGAACTGGCTTTTCTCTCTGCTCCCACGGCCCACGTGGGCCTGTGACTGAAGGGGTCTGCCCCTGGATGTGCATCTCCTTAAGGAAACACGATACATACGGTCAGGTTTACATTCGCAGTTAAGTTCTTTTGATAAAGCAGAATAAAATTATTTTGTTACCATTTCTTGGGATGGTTTTATGTATCCTAGGGCTGGTGGCACATGAAGTGGGGGACCCCTCTACCTCTGCCCCTGCAGCAGCACTGCATGGTGTGGATGTCCTCAGCTGCAGCGAGTGCCACCCCGGGAGCCCTGTGAGGAGCCTGTGCTCGAAGCAGGGCACAGCCAGGATGGTGCTGAGCATGAGGGGACCCCCTGCAGCATCCTGGGGCAGCCTGGCTCTGCGTGGCTGGCAAAATGTGCTGCAGTTTGGCCCCCGTGGCTCTGGCACTGGATTGGGGAGTTCAGCTCCAACCCTTTTCCCCCTTCCGTGATGCCTGCACAGCTTCCTGCCTGCTGCCACCCCGCTGTCCCCTCCTGCCCAGACACACCCCGTGACATCTCTACCTTCAGTCTTTATTGGTATAAAAGCCTTGCACCTAAATTATATCAAAAATGGGAGGCCCGGTTTTACAGCAAGTGGCTCAAAATGGTCACATAAGGGTCATAAATAAATGGCTGCAGTAAAAAGGCTCCCAGGGAATTCCCTCTTGAACAGTAACTCAAGGACTAACTCCAGAGATAAAAGCCCCGTGGGGAGGCCAAGCCCAGCTTGGACCTGCCACAGCCCCTGGTGACATCCCCTCGTGTGATGTCCCCAGCCAGAGCGGTGTTCCTGGGGCACGGTCCCCACGGAGCAGGGCTCTTCCTGCCCCATGATGCCAGGAGCTCTTCTCCGCAGCCCCGGCAGGGAAGGGCAGGAGGACAGGGCACATTCAGGACGTCGGGAGAGAAGGCAGCAGCTCCCAGGGCGCAGGAGAGCCTGGGCCAGCGTGGGGCGGTCCTCCAGCCCGGAGCTGGCGTTGTCCCCGCTCCTGGTTTCCGTGGGAAGCCCCGGCTGACGGCTCCCCCTGGCACAACCATGGGGCTGCCGGGTCCATTAAGGCACAACGGGAGGATCTGTAAACACCGGTGCCCACCCCGGGCAGGGTCCGAGGGTCCGGCCGGCAATTCAAGTAAGGGTGGAAGCGAGACGATGGCTCCCCAGCTGTGCCACCCGCCCAGCTGTGCCACCCGCCCAGCTGTGCCGCTCCTCGGCCGGCCGCGGTGGCGGATGGAGCATCCTTGGTCACCTCCTGGCTGGGGGCGGCTTCAGGGCCACCTTTGGTGGGGGACACCGCTGAAAAGGGGTCGGTGGGAGGGACGCTCCCGGTGGCCCCTCGCCGTGGCTCGGCACTTTGCTCTTCAGCGCCGGGAGAGGCTTGCTGGGCGGCTTCGGCTTCACCTGGCGGGAGGAGAGACCCGACTGCCTCACCTGGGCACCCAGGAGGGACCCGGAGCGGGGCAGGGAGCGGAGGAAGGGCCCCCCCAAGCCACCAGCCTGGGCCACCCCACGGATGCGCCCCGCACAGGTCGGGCTGGGGGCCATTGGGAGAGGTGGTTACCTGCGGGGGCCATCGCGGAGGGGACCGAGGTGGCCCCTGCGGGCCGGGTGCCGGCGGCTGCGGGGTCAGCACAGGGCTGTGGGCTGGGGCCGCCCGCGGGGCCGCCGTGCTGCTGACCAGGCTGGGCTGGCCGATGTCCCGGCGCGACAGCGGGCGGCGGCCCGGCCGCGTCCGGCCGCCCTCCTGGAACAGCGGGTTGGCGAGGCCGGAGGGAGTCCCGCTGCAGCTCCTGCGGGACACGGGGACCATGTGGGGCTGCTCCGGGCACGCCAGGAGCTCAGCCCCGAGCAGCGGGGCAGCGGAGACGGGAATTACCCTTTGCGGGAGCGCCGCGCCGCCCTGGCTCTGAGGAGCGCCACGCCGCTGCCCAGCGCGATGCCGCACAGGGCCAGCACGGCCAGCCCGGCCGCCAGCACCACGCTGCCGCTCCCTGTGGGGACCAAGCCGGGCGCTCGGGGACGGAGCAGCACCTCCCAGCCGGTGCCAGCCCCCTCGCCAGGCTCCCTCCTCGGCACACGCCTCGGGGTGAGGGGACCCTACCTGTGGCTATCCCCGAAATCTCCTGCTCGCAGTAGGGCGCTGCCCAGCCGGGGTCGCAGTGACATTCCCGCCTGTGGTTGCACACCTGGGAGGAGGGACAGGAGCGTCAGGGCGGTGGCCGTGCCGCCGGGGCCCGCAGCGGCTCCGGGAGGGGCGGTCCCCCCGCGTACCCCGTGGTTGTTGCACTTGGCCGAGCAGTTCTTGTCGCCGTAGACCAGGAGGTTCTGGCAGCGCCCGGCGTAGCAGACCTGGGGGCAGGCAGGGGGGCTCTGAGGCTGCCCCGGGGCCGGCGCTCACCCTCCCCCGGCCCGGCACGGCCCCGCCGCGGCTCTCACCATCTCCTCCCCGCACTTGGCCCCGGTGGGCACCAGCCGCAGCTCGGCCGCCTCGCCGGCGTCGCTGCCCGCGATCACCGCCTTGCACTTGAAGCGGCCGAAGTAGTAGCCGAAGGAGTAGTAGCCGCTGCCCAGGATGGGCTGGGTGTTGTCGCTCAGGCACAGCAGCGTGCCGCACTTGACGTCCCTGCGGGACACGCGGCCGTGAGCGCCGGCGGGCGGGAGCTCGGCCGGGCTGCGCCATCGCCCCGCGCCCGCCCTCCTTACTTGGGGCTGCAGGGCTGCTTCCCGTACTCGGTGAGGCAGTGCAGGTGAACGTGCTGCTCGCTGTTGTGCTTGAAGCAGACGTCAGGAGCCACCTGCGCCTCTGCGGGACACGTGGAAGGGTCACACGGAGCCGGAGCCCGCTTCGGGATCAGCAGCGCCGCAGCTCTGCCGCGGGGATGCAGGAGGGCACCGCGGCCGGGCGATGCGCTGGCCCGGGGGGCTGCAGGCACAGCCCGCAGCAGGTGGGGCAGGAGGATGGGCGGGGAGGGGGCCCTACCTGCGCCCCAGAGCGCCCGGCACTGCTCGCCGTGCGAAGGGCAGGCCCCGTTGTAGCAGTACCCGTTGCCGTGCTGGCAGGAGATGCCGTTCTCCTGGAACACGTCCTCGGGGCACTCGGCGCTCAGGCCGCTGCAGTGCTCGGCAAGGTCGCAGTCGTTCTTGCTGGCCCGGCAGAGAGCACCTGCAGCCTTCACCTGCACGGAGAACAGGGATGTCAGCACTGCCTGGATGCTCTCACTTCTCCAGGCACCACAGCACAGCAACACCCTGGTCTGGGGAGCGTCTCCCGGCACCCCGTGGATCCAGACGCTGACACTGCTACCGGCTGAGCTACCGCACAGCACGGAGACTCCTCCAGGGCTCGGACCGGCTCTCCCCCTACCGAAGAACCTGCCGAGCTGCTGCTCCCCTGTGGACGGCAGTACCTTGCAGTCCTGGCAGCATTCCCCTCGGGCACACTCGGCTCCCTCTCTCAGCTGGCACGTGGTGGCATTGCAGCAGCGGTCCGAGCACTCCTGCAAGACAGGGGTGGACCGAAACCCTCCTGGAAGCCCCCTGAAGGACCCTTTCCTTCCTTTCTGGGGGACCAGGTTGCCGTGTCACCGGGTGCCCATAGCAGCGTAGCTGCCATGGGCTGAACCACGGGCCAAAACCACAACAACATCCCAGGTGGGGACCGTTCCTGCTGCCTCTTTATCCCCATTACCTACACCAAACCAAAGGACCAGAAAGGATTTTTTCAGAAGATGGAGCCAGAGCTAGGCCCCTCTGCACGTCTCCAGGAAGGAGAAAAAGTGAGGATTTCTGTGCTCCCTGGATCAGAGGAACATTCCTTCAGGTCCCAGCGCAGGGCTGTGACCAGGGATTTATCCCAGAGGCATTGCCTGTCTGTCTCAATTCCCCTCCCTCACCTCCCCCGTGACGTGCTGGTAGGGATGAGGAGCAGCTGAGCACAGCTCTTGGAAGAACAACATGCCCAGGTGTCCCCTCCTGGGTCACCTCTTTGGAGGCCGTGGGGCTATGTCCATCTTTCCTAGGCTAAAATCACAGCCAGTTACACGAAGGGGGGCCCACACGAGTATCCTCCACCGATTATTTCTTAGCAGACGCATCAGGAGCACAAGGGGAGAGTCTGCTGGACAGATCTCAGGTCCCTGCTGCCCATCCTGTATCTGAGCCCCTCGGGGGGCATCCCCACCTCCGGCGTGCCGCAGTCACACTGCTCTCCCCGCTCCACGAACTGGTTCCCGCACACGGGCCCCCCGTACAGCTCGTCCGCCCGCGGTGCGTTCAGCAGGCAGCCGGTCCGCGGGTCCCCCAGGAACTGCCACATGTCCTGCTCGCTGCACCGGCTGAAGAGCTTGGGGTAAACCAGCCTGGAGGGACACACAACCAGGTGGTCATGAGCACAGAGCCCAGGGGGAAGCTGGAGGGTCACCCACAGGCTCAGAGGCACCTGCAGTGGGGTGGGGCGGGGTGGGGTGTCCGCCAGGACCTGGCCGTCTCACTGGTCTCACCCCATCAGGGCACCCTGCCAGCGGACACCTCGTTGGATTTGCCACCCAGGGGTGTCCCCCTGGCTCCTGCACTCACCCAACGCTGCCCGCCATGACGCACCCCCCGTCAGCTTTGGAGACGGGGCAGCGGCAGCCGGCGACGTCCTCGTCGTGGGACATGCCCAGGTTGTGCCCCATCTCGTGAGCCATGGTGGATGCGGCGCCGATGGGGTTCGTGCTGTGGTCCTGTGGGACAAGGAGCAGCGCGGGTTACACGCCCTTGTGGTTTCTTCACAGCTTCTCCACGGGGCTCTGCAAGGTGTCTCCTCACACTGCCACGCTCAGGTAAGGGAAGGCACAAGCTGGACGTGGGCCCGTGGCCCCTCAAGACGCCCAGGGTGGTCTCTCAGGGCTGTCAGTGAGCTTAGACAAAGTGGGTGCTCCAAAAATGATGCTTTGTGGTGGGTCTGGGAGGCCACAGGACCCACAGCCAACCTCTCCCGCTCCTGGGGAGGGATGAGGAGCACAGCCACCTGATAACCTCCTAAAATCCCAGCTCCTGTGTCCATGGAGCTTCTCTGGGAGGCTTTCCAAGTGTACCAAAGGTACCACAGGTACCCAGCTGGGTGTCGGCAGCCCCAGCACTTCTCTGGGGGTCGGTCACTTAGGGGGCAGAGATGCCAGGGACCAAATCCAGCCTTAAGGCTGCAGAGGGGGAAAGCTGGGGACAGCTGGAGGAGGGAGTGGCTCTGGAGGGTGCAGTGCAGGGAGGGCAGAGCACAGGACCCACCTGGTTGACGCCGCCCGAGTCCCTGGTGCACATCACCAGCTTCTTGGCCAGCCCCACGGTGTTGCCGTGGAAGTCGACGCCCCTGTGGGATTGAGATGCCACAATGGCCACTGGGCGGTGGCAGGGCCAGGAGGGTGGCACGGTGGTGGCCACCCTGTCCTTACGTGATCAGCTGGGCGTTGTCGTGGGGCTTCTTCCGCAGCAGCTCCGACTCCCGCCAGTGCAGGAAGTTGTCCAGTGTCACCTCGGGGTTGGGGCTGACTGTGATTTTGTCCCTGTGGTTCCACACCTCCAGGCCAATCAGGGCCACCCGCAGGCGAAGGGGCTGGTAGAGCTGGAGGGGGACACAGCCCAGAGGGAGCCTGGGTTTGGGCTGCTGCAGCAGAGGGGAGGTCACACCTGTCCCGGGGAACTGTGGCCGAGCCCAGGACTCTCCTCACTGGCCCACGTCAGCTCTGTCACCCTCAATAAATAACACAGGCTGGGGTGGCCATGTAGACAGGATTCCCCCCCAAACCCCTGGGCCCCCTCTTGGCTGGTGAAGGCTGGGATGCTGCTCCCACGCTGCTAACCAACAACTGGGGCTAAACCAAAGCCATCAGGAAACCCAGCACGGTCCAGTGCATCCCTCCCTTTGTTAGCAGCCACTCCAGCCTGACAGTGGCCACGGGACGCGCTCCCAGGGGTTATGGGACAAAATTTCCCTTCCCTTATGGGCAGAGCTGAGCCACTCATCACGTCCACACCGCACACGCGGTTGGCCGAGGGATGCAGTCACCCTGCAGCAGCCCCCTGTGGGCCTGAGACCGGCTCCAGCTCCACCACCCCACCCGTGCCAACCTGCCTGCCACCTCCTGCATGCCCACGCTGGAGCCGGGAGGGCGGGTCCAGAGCCCTGGGCTCACCTTGTCCACGTGGTTCACGATTTCCTTCATGCGGTTCTGCACGGTGCGGAGGTCCTTGTGCTTCCTGAACTGTGGGAAGGACACACAGAGATTTCCAGGGTGGCCTTGAGCTCCTCACTGCAGGGTGTGACAGCAAACCCACAGGCACCAGTTCTCCCCTCCTTACCTCCTGGTTGTCTGCAACCAGGACCAGCTCCACATACCGGGGACCTTTTTGTATCGGACCTGATTTCTGAAAGGCAAGGGGAAAGGGAGGCTCAGCTTGCAGCTTGCCAAGCCAGGCAGCTGACCCTCCCATGGGGTTTGCTGGATCGTGGAGGACCTTCCAAGGGTAGCAGGTCTCCTAGCTCGGCTCTGGGATGTTGTTTTTCTGGGTTTCAGACTTTTTCCAGCCTGCATGCTGGAAAACCCAAGCCTGTTGCTGGCACAGCACGCCAGGCTCTGCAGGCATCACGGAGCCCGTGGGGTGGGAGGATGCTCCTGCCAACAGCACAGGACCCGAGGGCCTGTTCCCACCAGAAGCCACCCGTGTTGGGGCACCCGACCAACAGCTCGTGGGAGAGGGGCATCGCCAAGAGGCACGGAAATCCCCCCTCCTCCCCGGGACTCCACAGGGCCCCGCTCAGGAAGGAGCGGCCAGGCAATCCCTACCCAGCGGTAGAGCTTCATGGCTGCAGGGATTTTGGGCTCGCGGTCGTACTCCAGGGTGGCGCCGGGCTCCCGGCAGGTGCCGCGTTTCCCCCGCAGGTGAGCTGCTCGGTACACCGCGTGCCGGCCGGCCACCGCCCCCTCCAGCGGCTCCAGCAGGAAGGTGGTCTCATTCACCCGGAAAAACCCACTGGAGAGAGAGAGAGAGGGCAGGCGTCAGGCTGGGGAGACGGGCAGGACACGGGCAGACCCTACACACACCCCTGCGAGTGCCTGCGACACGTGCCCCATCCCTGGAAGTGTCCGAGGCCAGGCTGGAGAAACCCGGTCTAGTGGAAGGAGTCCCTGCCCATGGCATGGGGTGGGACTTAATGAGCTTTAAGGTCCCTTCCATCCCAAACCATTCTGGGATTCTGGGATTCTGTATAAATACAGCTGCCAAGGCTTTAGGCAGCAGGAATGTCCTGGCCTTCAGCAGCTGATTCATTAAGGATGGATCTGGCGAGGCCGCTCCTGCCCGGAGCTCCCGTGCCGTCAGGGCCCCACTCTCACCCCATTGCCATGAGTCAGCCCCCCAAAAGTGCCCTGCGCCTTTCCTGCCGGGCACCCAGCCAGGCTCAGCACCTCCAGCAGGAAGAGGGATGTCATCTTCCCTTCCGCAGGGAAAGCTGAGCTCTCGCTCCGTCAGCACGGTCAGGCCGGCTCACCGGGGCTCGGTCAGGCCGGCTCGCCGGGGCTCGATCAGGCTGGCTCGCCGGGGCTCAGTCAGGCCGGCTCGCCGGGGCTCGGTCAGGCCGGCTCACCGGGGCTCGATCAGGCCGGCTCACCACGCCTCGGTCAGGCTGGCTCCCCGGGGCTCGGTCAGGCCGGCTCGCCGGGGCTCGATCAGGCTGGCTCGCCGGGGCTCAGTCAGGCCGGCTCACCAGGGCTCGGTCAGGCTGGCTCCCCGGGGCTCGGTCAGGCCGGCTCACCGGGGCTCGGTCAGGCCGGCTCGCCGGGGCTCGGTCAGGCCGGCTCACCGGGGCTCGATCAGGCCGGCTCACCACGCCTCGGTCAGGCTGGCTCGCCAGGGCTCGGTCACGCCAGCTTGCCGGGGCTCAGTTAGGCCAGCTCACCGGGGCTCAGTCAGTCCGGCTCACCACGCCTCGGTCAGGCCGGCTCACCGCGCCTCGGTCAGGCCGGCTCACCGTACCTCGGTCAGGCCGGCTCACCGGGGCCTGCGCTGAGGCTGGCTGCTGCCCCCCAGCCAGGAGCAGGGCTCCGGGGAGCCGGGGCCCTACCTGAGCCCGCCGCAGGTGCTGATGCTCGCTGCCGAGTCGGGCTGTCCCCGCACGCGGCCCTGGTAGAAGCAGTGATCCTGCCGAGAGAGAGGGCAGAGGTGGGGGGCTGCAGCGGCCCCGGTGGTAGGGCCCCACAGGGGTGGGACAGCTGCTCCCCCGGAGCCAGCCCGTACCTGGGTGTCCGGCTGCTCCGTGATCTCCGAGCCGTCGGCCGCGTAGTGAGTCTCGGTGTAGTGCTGCCCCAGCAGGGCCCTGCGGGGTGGGGAAGGGACGTCAGCAGCGACCCCGCTCTGGGGGAGAGCATGGGGGGACTGTGACCCCCCCCAGGTGGCTTTGGCAAGTGGCAATAAAGTGCTCCGGGCTGAGGCTTGGGCCTTGGAGAAGGGATGCTCACGGCAAGGGTGGGATGCAAATCCCCCCTCAGGCCACCCCACCGTGCCCACCTGCACTCACCTGTTCTTCTCCAGCCACAGGAGGTATTCCCTGCCTTCGGCACGGACGCCGTAGAGGACGTGGCCTGGGTAGGTGCTCTGGTGAAAGAGAGGAGCCATCAGAGACCGCTGTCAGCGGGAGCCACAGCTGCACCGGACAGGCCCCTGTGTCCTGCCCAGCAATGGGGCAGGGTCTGGGTGTGCCCTGCTGAGGGAGCCCGGCCGCCCGCCCTGGAGGCATCCAGCAAAGACTCAGGAAATCAGGAGAGAAGGAAGAAAGCACGTGGGCAGTAAAGCAAATCCTCGGCACATCCTGAGATGAAGAAGGGGTCACCCGCAAGGAGACGGAGTCAGCAAAGCCTGGTTTCCCGTGTCTGACACACAGCTGCAGATGGCCGTGCCGGGGACTGAGGTTTCCTACTCATCAGTCACTGAGCTCCTTTTTTGGGGTCTGAGTTCAGCGCTTACTCACCGGCTGAACCACAAAGATGCCTATGGCTCTTACCAGGAGAGACTTCTTCCTCCCTGGCTGATCTAACGTGCCACATCACGTTCAGGGAACTGCCCTCCCTTGGCTCTCCCGGGCCTCTCACAGCACATTTTAGTGTCACTGTGTCCCAGATCCCCTCTGCCAGTGGGAGTGAGCCAGCTGAGCCCTGAACCCTCAGGATGGAGATGTTCCTACAGGAAAAGTGTTTCCCTCTGGGCTGCCTTGTTATCTCCACCTCCAGAGGCCCCATCCCACTGGGGTCACTGGGAAAGAGTCACGGTCCCGTGTCAGGCTGTGCCCTTGCCATGGGGGAACTGGGGCATCTCCTGAGGGCACAACCACCTCTCCTGAGGGCACATCCTCAGCCCTTGCAGAATCCAGGTGTGGAGAGAGCTGAGCCAAAGGCAAAGCAAACCTTTCCCACGGGGCCAGCATTCCTCAGGGATGAGGTGTGCTGCCTCTTCCTGGGGAGGATGACAGCACGGCTGTCATCCCATGGCTCAGCATTCCCAAGGGGATGATCTGCACCCTGGAAGGAGCCGGTGGAAAGCCCTGCTGACTCAGAGCCAGCGGGGCCAGGTGAGAGGCTTTGCCTGTCACTCAGCTGCCCCAATTCCCCCTGGTTTGCAATTCCAGGCCAGCACGCCGGCGCGCTCGCGGGTCCCTGGAAAATTCTTCTCTCATGAACAGCGTCTCCCGCCTGTCCCCACCCCTGTGTGCCAACAAAGCCATCCTTTGTTATTGTTGGCAACACCAAGGCCAGAAGAGGTCTTAAGGAATGGCAGGAAAGCTCTTGGAAGGGGGTGCTGGGTCAGGGAGCGTCTCTTGGAGACGACCGCAGGGCAAGTTTAAAATAAGAAGTCCTGATAGAGCTTCTCTGAATCACCCCCTTCCTCATTAGCATGGGCTGTGCAAGGGCTCCAGATGGGAAGGCTTTGGGAGCAGCCCTGCGAGCCCCGTGGCCGTGCTGAGCCAGCACAGAGTCAGGGAGAGGAGGGATTTCTCCCAGCTGGTCTCAGTAAGGGACCCAGAGAGCTTGCAGAGGATGGGGACGGGATGTCCCGTCCCACCCGAGCTCAGGTGGGAAGAGGCAACAGGCCTTGCAGTAGGGGTGGAGCTCACTTTTCCAGACCCCTTTCCATGAAGATCCCAGGTGTGCCACTCTCCTGCTGTGCTGGCACCCAGGAGGTCCCGTGCCACAAAATTTCAGGGATGAAATTTTGGATTTAAGCAGAGCCGGGGGGTAGCTGGTCTGCTTCAACCCTCACCTGGCAGGTGGCCCTGCTGGACCAACCCCCTGTGTCCCATCCAGCCAGCTCCTGGTGGCCTGTGCCCATGCTGGCTACAGGAGGAGAACACCCATCTCTGTCTCAGAGGGGCTTGGTGGTGGTCAAACCTTGCTGAGAGCTTCCTCCCCACCCAGATGGCCAGGAGAGCAAACCTAACCTCTCTCCAAGAGGGAGAAAAAAAGCGCTTGGAAAGCAGGAGACTTCCTACCCTCACTAAGGCAGGTTTGGGATGTCCAAGGACCACCCAAGCCAAGACCAAATCCGGGTGCCACCCATCAGACAAGCCCCCGTGGCAGTCCTGAGGCACCCAGCTCATGGCAGATGTCTTCTCCAGAGGGATCCCGAGGTGGGTGAGCTCCCCTTTCCGGGGGGATGGCTGCAGAGCCGCCCGGCGCACTCCCGGCACAGATGGCGTCTCTAAATAGCCCGGGGAATGTTTATCTCGTGGGCAACTTTAGGTTTCTAGAGCAGGGAAAACAGATGCTTTCGGGGAGTGTTTTTGAAGCTAGCTTATCAGGAAGGGCTTGAATCACACAGGAACGTGCTGTATGGCACCAGGGAATACGTGGCCCCGGTCCCTCCATCCCTCCAGGCGCTAAAATCGGCGCTTTTTGGGTCTAGAAAAGGATAATTAAAAAAAAAAAAAAAAAAAAAAAAATTGGCTGAATTTCACTGCAAGGCAATGAGGAAAGTGTCTTTGAGGTCAAGGCATCCTACAGACGTCGACATCAAGCACTCCAAACTCCTGACTCAAACCCCATTCCTTCCCCCAAATTGCCAGGTTTCCCAAGAAAAACAGCACTGGCTTGCTTTCATGTGGATTTCTGCGACTTTCTGATTCTTATTTCTCTGTCCCAAAGGACAAAAAAAGCCCCAACTTCAGCGAACACAGCAAGAAAAGTGCTTACAGCTCCACGAGGCTTTGCAAACCCCTCCTCAAGGAAAGACCAGATGTCACAAGATCAAGGCAAGGCCGCAAGAGGTGGCACCGCCGGGTCAAGTCTCCAAAGAAAGCACTGGAGAAAGCAGCCCCTCTCTCCAGGAGTGCACCCCGCTGTCTGCAGGTCCTGATTAGACCCAAAACAGCCCAGAAAAGCTGATCTGATCAACTGCTTCAGCATCTCCATCCTCTGGGGTGGGAGCAAGGCAAGGAAAGGGGCGGCACGTCATTCTTTTGGTGCAGGGCTGAGGGAGCCTGGCCAAATGGTTGGTCAAGGGGTCCGGCTCTGGCTGATTGCACCCCCCCGGCCAGATTCCCTGGAAAGCAGCGAGGGCGGCTGTGCCGAGCTGCGACTCACCGGGGGCGCAGAGAGGTCCCTCTTGCCCCGGGGCAGCGGCAGCTCCCGCGGCAGCACCGTCTCGTACCTCTCGACGTGCGGCAGCTTCTCCTCCAGCCCGGCAGTGGAGCCTGGGAAAAGCCGAAGGGCTTTGAGACACGTGCCCGGGAACAACCGAGTCATAGAATATCCCGAGCTGGAAGGGACCCACGGGATCACTGACCCAGCCCCTGGCCCTGCCCAGACCCCCCAGCAATCCCCCCTGGGCACCCTGGGGCGCTGTCCAGAGGCTCCTGGAGCTCTGGCAGCCTCGGGGCCGTGCCCATGCCCTGGGCAGCCTGGGCAGTGCCAGCACCCTCTGGGGGAGAACCTTTCCCTGATCCCACCCTAAACCCTCCCCTCCCCGTCCGACACAGCTTCCCGCCGCTCCCTCGGGTCTGAAGCCAGGGGGCAACGAGAGCAGCCAGCATGGAAGTGCAGGGGCGAGCCCGAAGAGCAAGTCCTGAAACACCTGCTGGGAACGCAGCTCCCCGGCGGGCTCCAGGGAGCTGCAGCAGCCCCAGCGCGGCGCCCGCAGAGCGCTCGGCATCACCTGAGAGCGAGCGAGTCCCCTCGGGGCTAGAAGCCCCCGCCGCGCCCCTGGTGCGGCAGCACCGAGAGCTTTTCCAGCTCCCCGTGGTGATGCCACGGCGTGTGACTCGGCGTCTGGCGGCTGTGGGGGCTGTTTGGGAGAGCGGCTGGTGCCTGGGTGGCTCAGCCCCCTCCCAGCCTTCCGTGGATGTCGGAAGGGAGAATTTCTGCCACAAACCCTTTGCTTTTCCCGGGAGCCCCAAACGCCGGGGTCGGACGGGGCTGGGTGCTCGGTCAGGGGGTGCCCACGGCCCTCGCCCCAGGCTGGGGGCCAGATGAGTCACATCTGGCTGGGCGACCTCACCGCCTGAGTGACGGGGGACCCCCGGCTCGCCGCGGGCCACCGCTTGTGACCCTCGTCTCGCCTTCCCTAGGCGCCCGCACGGCCCGGCGGGGCCGGGAGGCACCGGGAGCATCCCCGCGGGAGCGAGCCTGGCCCCGGGCGTCCCTTCTCCATCATCCTCCCCCTCGGGTGGCGAGAACAGAGGTGCACCCCGGGACCCCGGGACTTCCCCCGAGAGCCGCGGGGGCAAAGCATCGCCATCCCGCGGCGCCTGCATCCCGGTGCCTCCATCCCCGCCGCACGCCCCCCAAACTCCCCGGCCGCCCCATCCCGTGGCCGCGGCCTCCCCCCGGGACCCCAGGCTCACCGCGGGCNGCTGGGAACGGGGTGCGGGCCCTGGGGTACTGGGGGCTGGCCAGGGGACATCGCGGGCGACCGTGGGGAGCCGGGGAGAGCCCACGGGGCACCGGGGGCGGTCCGTGGCGCATCCAGGAGGATCCACGGCCACCGCGGGGTGTCCGCAGGGAAAGGGGGACTGTCCACGCAGCATTTGCGGGAGGGAGGGTGGTGTGGGGCATCACGGGGCTCTGCGGGGCGCCGGGGACTGTCCCCGGGCAATCACGGGGGCCCGTGGGGAATTGAGAAGGGTACCCAGGGGCCCCTGGAGGGCCCATGGGACACTGGGGAGGGAGCACTGGAGAGGGTCCGCGGGCCATTGGAGCGTGTCCGTGGGCCACGGGGGACTGGCCACGGGCAATCGGGGGGCGGTCCATGGGGCATCACGGGCGTCCGTGCGGCACTGGGGACTGTCCCCGGGCCATTTGAGGAGAGGAGGTGTGGGGCACCTGGAGGGTCCGGGGGGCATCAGGGGACGGTCCCTGGGGCACTGGGGGAGGAGGACACACCGGGCAGGTTCGCAGCACACCAGAGGGTGTCCGTGGGATGCTGGGGACTGTCCGTGGGCACCCGGGAGCGGTGTGTGGGGTGTCGTGGGATCAGTGGGGTGGTGGAGGCTGCCCACAGGACATCGGGGTGGGGGGACGGTCCAAGTGGCACTGGAGACTGCGAGTCCCATGAAGGTGGGTCCCCGGCCTCGTGGGACATGTCCTGCGGCTCCGCGGGGGGACTCGGGGCGCTGGGGTGGTGCTGGAGCTGGGATATCAGGGCAGATAAGCCGGGCACGTTTGAATTTCTGGGTGTTTCAGGCCAGGGCCAAGCAGGAAATGGACACGGACACGTGGGTGTGAACGGGATTTGGGATTAGTCACCCACAGGTGCTTAGAAGTTTGCTGTTGATTTAAAAAATGAACTCTCCATGACTTCTGGTGGGACTCAACGCTTGCTGGTGGCCCCCACCCTCTCCTGGGCTCACTCTCCCTCTGGCAAGCTGGAGGACCAGCTGTAGGCCATGGAGCACACAGAACCTGGCTCTGCCCCCCAGCCAGCCCCTGGAAGTCCCTGCAAAGGAGGAGCGAGGGGGAGGAAGGACAGGAGCACTCGGTGCTGTGCCCACAGCCCTCACACACGTCCCCAGGTTCCCACTCCTGCCCCCGAGGCCTCTGTGGCCCTGGCGTGTGCCTTGCTTACCCCTTGCTCCTGGGAGGCATTTCTCTTCCTCCTCTGTGCACCTGCTCTCAAACTGCCTCAGGCAATGTTTAGATTCCCTGGAACTCCTCTGCTGCCAGCTTGGGGTTGGAAAGGAACTTAAAGATCATCCCGTTCCAACCCCCTGCCACGGGCAGGGACACCTTCCACTATCCCAGGCTGCTCCAAGCCCCGTCCAACCCATCCTTGGACACTTCCAGGGATGGAGCATCCACAACAATTTTCACCCTGAGCTCTGTTAACAGACAAAGTAACCCTGATTTTTTTTGTTGTTGTTGTTGTTGTTATTTGATTTATTTTACAACACACAAACACATCATTGTACAACACAGTTAAAAAAGAAAAACCCCAAACGCAAACCGCCAACAAAACCCCAAAACATTACAAACATCTCAGGAGAGTGAGAACGCTCCCCTGTGTCTCTGGGCCACCCCGTGGGGTGTGTCTGTGGGTTGTGGGGGGCTGAGCTGCCGGGGAGGGGGCGAGGGTCACTGGGCAGGCACGGCCAGGCGCGGCGGGGCCTTCTGGCTGCGCTCGGCCGACATGTGCTCCAGGCGCTCCGTGTAGAACCCGTTGAAGTCCAACCTGAGGGACAGAAGACACCCGAGGCATGGCAGGCGTGAGCAGGAACCTCCCCCGGGACCCCCACAGCGAGCTCTGGCCCCGCAGGGGATGTCTGTGCCGTGCCACGGGTGCTGGTGACGCCTTTCCCGTGCCCACGCCTTCACGGCAGGCCTTTGGAGGGGAAATGTACCAGGAATACGTCCCAAACGTGCTGGGAAGGAGCAAATGCTCACAGCTCTTCTCCAGACCACACAGAGGTGTCTTGTGTCTGCACCTTCCCAGCACTCCTGAAACCCCAGCTCTGAACTCTGGTGAACCACACGAAATCCACAGAGCAGCACAAAATGCTGAGGTTTCCATCCCCACCATCTCCTGCCCAGCACCAGGATGCTTCCCACGGACCCACAATTCACTCAACACCCCGGATACCACAGTCCCTCCTCCCTGATAACCCAGAGTGATGCCACCCAGCCCCAAGGCTGCTGTGGCCTTCCCATGGCAGATCCCAAAGCACCCACAGCCTGTGCAGCTCCTGCACTCGTGTGCCCTGGATCACTGAGCAGTCAGTCAGTGCAAGCCCATGAATCACACTAAAGTTACTCTCTCCCTTTCTCAAATTAGGCTGCTCCAGTACCAACTGAATGGGCACAATATTTGAGTTTCATGTTGCTTAACAACCTCACACGAATGGCAACAAATTGTTCCTTGACATTTTTTGGTGCCTGCAGAAAACAGAGCCTCGACAGATGGGATTTATCTGTTGCTCTCTCCTGGCTGAACAGCTTTACATTGCTTTCGTCCTCGAGGAGTTGGACCAGGGAAACCTGACACTGAGGTGAGAGTACTGACCAAGCTGTGATTCAAACACAAGGCCAGGACTCGTTGCTTTGAGGACCTGTTCCATTTCTGAAGCAGCTTCATTCCCAGCTCAGTGAGTCGCAGATTCTGCCTGGCTTTCCTTTTGGCTGCTTTTAGTTTTCAGTGGTCTGTGATACCCATTTCTTCAGAATTTGTGTGGTGCTTCCTCAGCATGTGCTTACGTGGCAGTTTCTTGCTTTGTGGCTGGATGCAGTGGGGTTTGCACCACTTCACATCCTGCTGACCTGCTCTGAGCTCAGCTTCCTCCAAACTGGTAAAGGAAGGATGCCTGGTAACCACACTGATGTATAAGATTTCTAAGAATGGGGATTTAACTGATCCTGCTGACCAAGCCCTCTCCTCTGTAGTTCTACTCCTTTTCACTCCTGGAACTCCTGGAGAGTTCCTGCAGTTGCCAGACCCCTGTCAGCACTCCCAAGGGAACAGCTGGAGCTGGGCCAGGGCAGGGCCAGGATGGAGATCAGGGAAAGGTTCTCCCCCAGAGGGTGCTGGCACTGCCCAGACTCCCCAGGGAATGGGCACAGCCCCGAGGCTGCCAGAGCTCCAGGAGCCTTTGGACAGCGCCCCAGGGTGCACAGGGTGGGGTTTTGGGGTGTCTGTGCAGGGACTGGATGATCCTTGTTGGGGCCCTTCCATCTCAGGATATTTTCTGATTCTGTTCTATGACACACCTGAGCAGGACATGGGCACTCCAGAAATCTGTCACCTGTGAGCTCTGAAGGAAACCCTCTGCACCTCCATCTCCTATTTGGTGCCACAAATAAAATGCCTCAGTTACTCAGTACTACAAAAGGATTAAGTGTTAACCAGGATCAAATGAATGATGAGCAAGTACCAGAACTGTGAATTTTGTTATTTATCTGACATGTTGATGATCCCTGCTGGAAAGCAGTCCCATAAAAAGGTTATAAATTAGAAGAAAAGAGTGGTATGTCTTATAAACTCTTCCTTATAAACTCTCTCAAACATGTTATTTCAGATGGCAACTGTCTCCACTCTGCTTCCCAGGTTCCTGTTGCCATAGAGCCCAGGCCTCGAGCCAACAATCCCTCCAACCTGAATGGGAGCTAAATGTCACCTCTGGGCATTCATGGTGGGGCTTCCACCCTTTAAACCCCCCCTGAGCAGCCTGTGGGATTGGAAAGGCAGGTCCCATGGGCTGCGACCATCCAGGATTTCTGCTAAGGAAATGGGGACATCTGGGCTGACAGGAAAGGCCCAGCAGGTCCAACGTCTTGGAGAAGACTCAAGTGGTCCCAAAGAGTCCAGACTGGGGGGAGACTTGATAGTGATGACAGTCCTGGTGGCATAAGGACTGGGGCATGGAAATAAAGGGAGGGCAAAGCACCCAGGCCCTCCTCTGGGTGCAGCTGAGTTGCTGTCCACACCACAAACCATGAGCAGAAGCACTGCATCATCTGCATCACCACACTTCACCTTTCCCCTACAGCAGGAAGTGCTGGTTGCAAAACCCAACCTCTCTTTATTTGGAAGAACCAGCTGCAGAGGTTTCACAGCTCAGGAGTGGCCCGCTGGCCCCAGCTGACCCCCCCAGAGTGGGCTGTGGCACTGGCAGAGCAGCTCCTGGCTGTGGCACCCTGGGCAGGACGCACAGCCAGGCTGTGGGGAGCAGCACCAGCTTGTCCCACTGTCCTGGCACGTGTGTGACACTCACACCACGCCAAGGGCAGGCAACCTGCTCTTCAACGCCACACTGGCCACGTCCCCTGTGCCCTGGGATCACGGGGTGAGCTGCCATGGAGACCTCCTGGAGGGAGCACCAGGAAGGAGCCCCTCCCTTAGAACTTGCACTGGGCATGGTAAAAATGTTAAAAAGAAGATAAAGGAGGAAGCAGTGAGGGCTGAGGAGCAGCAAATGCTCTACCCTGAGTCTGGATGCTCCTGTGCCACCCAGGAGTGAGGGCAGCCAGGGAAGAGGGAGAGCTTAATCCTGCCAGCCTTTTCCTACAGAGGGATCCTGCCTGTAACCTACAACAGCCTGCTGACAATCAACTGGCATGTCCAGGCAGGTGAAGGGTGACAGAAAATGTTGGGAAGCCACACCAGCCTTTCCCAAAAGGTCCTGCAGAGACCTGGCTGTCCTGGTTAGTCCCGAAAGGAACAACAACCAATGGTAGGGCTGGGGCCTGCACTCACAGCCACAGAAAGAGTTTTCTGGAGAAATTCCAAGATGAGGAGAAGACCTCTGACTCTGGTCAGGTCAGAGACGGAGCAAACCAGAGCTCTCAGGGCTGTGGAGAAGGGGTCCTCACCTACATTCCCATTTCAGGGACTCAGCTCTGGTGGCTGGAAGCTCCTCCCCTGACAGGGGATGGAAGCAGGGGAGCTCAGAACACCCTGGGGCTGTGTAAACCTGGACAAGCTTCTGGAAGTTCCCAGAAGAAAAGGACAATTGGAAGCAGAGTCTCCCGTGGGAATGCTTCCCCTAACAGTGTTTGCAAAGCACCAGGAATCCTGACAGCCCTGTCAGAAACGGCACCAGGAGGGGACAACAATCTCCTTGAAAAACATTAGGGAAACATTTCCTCTCTCTCTGCTTTCAGGTGTAGCACACCTCAACAGAGGTGTGAGGGTTATCAGCCAGCCATAAAAGATATCCAGTACAGATGGACTGGGAACAGAACTTCCAGGGGGGGTTTTTATTGAAAAAGCAACACAGTGGTTATAAACCCAGCAGCAAAACTTCCATCTGCTCTCTCTCTCTCCCCCCCCTCTATGCTGTGTACCTGACTTTTATGTATTTCTGAAGGAATTTTGATTTCCAAGAAGCTGCTTATTTAAATAACTGCAATATGGGAACTTAAAATAGACACTTGATGATCAAACCTTTGTGTGCTTTTCTCACCTTGGAATACTTACGCTGTATTTGGAAATTGGTTTATTCACTGAGACAATCCCCAGGAAAACTAACACTACATTTACAATATTAATGGATGAATTTCACACAATTCAAAGGAATGTGTTTTGGGGTTTTTCTAAGGCTTTGGGTTGAAATGCAAAGCAGAATGGTCTGGATTGGAAAGGAGCTCAAAGACCATCTCATTCCAACCCCCTGCCACGGGCAGGGACACCTTCCCAGGTCGCTCAGAGCTCCTAAATACACACATTTCTTAGTTATAATGAGCATTTCCTGAGCTGAGGCTGGGACCCACGGGAGGGGAAGTCACAGACAGAAAAGGTCTGGCTCACCTGTAGATGATGTTGAGCATGCTGTGCTCACAGTCATTGGTGCTGTACACGCTCAGTTTGTCCAGCAGGTCCAGCAGATGTGTGGAGAAATTGCTGTCAAACTTGTTGATGGTGGCTTCAAAGCCAGATGTGAGGTGCAGGCTGTCAGCATGCTCTGCTAAAAGCTGCCAAGACAAAGGCAGAGTGGCCCCACGTGTTTGCTGACCTGCACTTGCCAAGGGGCTGCAATTATTCCCTCCATTCCCCAACCCACTCAAAAATACTGCCATCAAACTTCACAGCTGCTCAGCCTCTGAAATAAATCTTTCCAAGTCCTTGGTAGTTAAAAGCCTTGCTGTGCCCAGCCTGGGAGAAGCCCAGAGGAGATCCCAGCTGAGTTATCCACAGTGCTGCCATTGCTCACTTTCAAAAAGGAGGAAAAGCCAGCAGGCAGAATGTGTGCTGCCTGAGACAGGCTGTGACCTCTGGAGCTCTGTGCCTGCAGTGGTGATGCAGATGTGTGCCAGAGGGGCTTGCAGAGGGGCATCTGCTAACCACAGAGCAAATCCCCTGTGCATCTAGACAGAGGAATATGGACAAGACAGAAACCCCAGGTGTGAAAGCCATGGGCTGCAAAGAGCCCTGCCCACACTCTGGGAAAGTGCTGGCATTTCAGAAAGCCTGGGTGTGGCTCTGCACAGCTGAAAACACAAGTGAAAACTCAAAAACCAGTGCAGGGACTGCTGTGGGAGACAAGGTCTTCAAAGCAGACTTTGAGAACTCCGGCAGCGCTCCACGCTGCGCCCAATTCCACCAAGACTGTGCTTTTGGGGCCAGAGGTGGTGTAGAAACCAGGGAGGGCTATCTGCAAGTGGCCACCCCGGCCAGAGTGCCAGGCAGGCCCAGCTGTGTCCCACCTTGTTGGTCAGCTTCTTCTTGGCAGCCTCCTCAGCGCGCTCCTCCTCGGTGGGCGGGCCCAGCATGGTGCCGTGCTCCAGGGTGAGCTTCTCCATCTCCCTGTCCAGCTTCATGCTCTGGGTGAACCTCTGCCAAGGGCACAGCGTTGGGGACACGGTCACAGCCTGTTCCTGCCCTTGTGGCCAAGCACGAGGCTCAGTTCTGCTCACCCTGCCTGCCAGGGAAGCTAACTCACAGAATCACAGAATGTCTGGGTTGGAAGAGACCTTCAAGATCATCGAGTCCAACCCGTTCCCTAATTCCTCAACCAAACCATGGCACTGAGTGCCACATCCAGTCTTTGTTAAACACATCCAGGGATGGTGAATCCACCACCTCCCTGGGCAGACCATTCCAGTGCTTTATCACTCTTTCAGTAAAATCTTTTTCCTAATATCTAACCTGTATTTCCCTTGGGGCAGCTCAAGGCTGTGTCCTCTGGTTCTGTCAGTGCTGCCTGGAGACAGAGACCAACCCCACCTGACTACAGCCACTCTTCAGGAAATTGTAGAGAGTGATGAGGTCACCTCTGAGTCTCCTTTTCTCCAGGCTGAACATCCCCAGCTCCCTCAGTTGTTCCTCACAGGGTTTGTGCTCCCAGCCCCTCACCAGCCTCGTTCCTCCTCTGGACGCGCTCGAGCGTCTCAACGTCCTTCCCAAACTGAGGGCCCCGAGCTGGACACAGCACTCGAGGTGTGGCCTCACCTGTGCCAGGTACAGGGGAAGAATGACCTCCCTGCTCCTGCTGGCCACACCAGTCCTGATCCAGGCCAGGATGCTGTTGGCCTTCTTGGCCACCAGGGCAAGCGACTCTGAGCCTGAATTCGGCACGCTGACACGCACACCTCCCTAAACCCACTGGGAAGTGGCTTTTAGAAAAGCTGTGGGCTCCCTGATGCTGGCTGGCACGTGCCCCTCACCTCACCCTCAAGAGAGGCTCTCTACACAGCACTGCAACTTACACCTCAGGAGAGGGAATTTGGTCCATATGAACCTGATCTCAACATGGCAAAAGGAGGATTTTGTGCAGTAAGAAGCCACAGAAACCATCTGGGAGAGGGTGTGAGCTGTCAAGCCCTAAAGCTGCTGATGGAGGGGACAGAGGCAAGTCCACGTGGGGCTGGCAGGGGGACTGCCAGGGCTGGCAGTGGCACGGGGAGGCTGTACACACCTGCATGCAGTTGGTGAACATGACGCACACGGACATCAGCTTGGAGAAGATCTTGAGCAGCTCCGGGTTGGTGAGCATGCAGTCCTTCAGGCAGTTGTCCAGGAAGCTCGTGTGGTGGCTCAGGACATCATCAATGTTGGATGCCTGTGACAGGACAGCCCAACAATGACCCACCAAAGCAGGGCTGCTGTGCTGCTCCACCCCAAAGCTCCAGCCCAGCAGCCTGCCTCTGACAGGGACCTCTCAGAGTGAGAAACTCCTCGTGCACCTCGCAGAAACATCCTCAGATGGAGACTGCATCTGCATTACTGCCTTCAACAGCCCCTCACAGGCTTTAAACCTTTGATTTGTCACATCACCTCCCCACAAATCATGCTTGCTTTAGTCACCTAAGCCCTCCCCTGGAAAGGATGGAGTTATCTGCTTTATGAACTTGCATTTCCTTTGTTTTTAAATCTGCTTTGTCATGGCCACTCCACCCTCACAACCTCAGTAAAGTCAGCGAAAACAAGAGGAAAAGAGAAAAACAAATTGAAGAATCTTAAATGTCAATAAACTCATCATTAAAACATACAGGCTATTCAGAAATATGCTTTAGGAGCCAGTAAGGAACTGGGACATGCAGTGTTGCAAGGATTCTGTAAGATTTTTGTTCATCTCTGCTACTCCAACAGGCTGTTTCAGTCTTGAGTTTTAAATGATAGATTAAAACTCCCTCTCACTCTGCACAATTATGGGACATGCTGAAGCTCAGAACACAAATCAAGCTTAGGAAAGAACCACAGGACTAAAACTGCCATGGCATCCACACTGCTCCAGCAGTGGAATCCCCTCCCACATCCCTTCAAGCTACTGCAGAACAGGGATAAATGCAGATTTCTGATACAGTGAAGGTGATGATGAAGCTGTGTTGATGAAGACAGTGATGTTGTGAAGATGAAGATCCCAGCTACGATTTTAGGAAGAGAGCACCTTATCTTCGAGTGAAAATGCACAAGAGAGAAGTGTGACAAATGAAAAGCACCAGAAGGCACTACATGAGACCAGTGAGGGTCATCCTTTTCCCCCCTAAAATACAAATGAGAGGAGAAAACAGGGACAGGACAACTTCAACAACAGCCTCCATGCAAGTAAAGTAAACTGAGTGATATATTTTGCAAACCTAAACTTGCAACAAAATTAAGAAGTAAGTACAATTCCCAGATTATCCAGCAGCTTGACATATGAACCCTTCTCAGTCAGAAGTTCTTGCCAGGAACATGCAGAGACACTCACAATCCTAGACCTGCTCCCTCCTGTGAATTCTCCAGGAAAAAACATGACAGGGCATCAAAAAATGTTGGGTAGCTGACCCCAAACCAACTCCTCAGGGCACAGCAAGAACTAAGGCAGGATCAGATGATGCTGAAGATGCACAAGGGCCATCAGACAGCTGCCAAGAGAGCTGATTGCAGGGGTGTTGGGTGGTTTGAGACCTCAGAGGAGTGTTTTTCAGGGTGTAAGAGGAAAAAGATGTGCAACCCAGAAGCGTCTGATCACAGGGTGACTACCNTAATAATAATAATAATAATAATAATAATAATAATAATAATAATAATAATAATAATAATAATAATAATGGCCTTTTTAATACCAAACATTCCCAGCATGCCAGTCCTTGGCAGTTCCATGGAAGGGAAAGCACAGGCTCTACTTCTCAGAGCACTGTAACTCAGCCAAGGAATCAGCTGGAGATGCCTGGACTGGTTTATGACCTTTGCACTCTGCATCCACATTCCTTTTCCACAGCTCTCTTTCTCCTGTGCATGGGAATGTTGAGCAGAACCTGCCTTTACATAACAGGGAGCAGAGTGTGAGCTGGGCAGAGACAGGGGGATGCAGCCCAGGAAAGGGATGCATGACTAATCAAGCAGAAAGGTGGTGCAGAACAGCAGCACTCTGCAAGGTGGCAGGAACAGCAGCTCCCAGATATTTAAATGCCTCCAACAAAATCGACAGACACCTGCAGCCACTGGAATCAGGCATGACATTTGTTAAGACTTCCATTCCAACTTCACTCACCAGCTTCAGGTTCTTCTCCAGGATGTGCCATGTTGGCTCCATCACTTCGAACATCATGTAATACTGGATATTCTGCACAAAATTCAGCATCCGCTGCCGCAGTGTGAAAGCACCAGCAAACCTAGGGGAGAAATCACACCCACACAGCTCAGAGCTAGCAAATGCCACGGAGAACTAGCACCAGGCTTGCACAGCCAAGCAGAGCTGAATATTTCTGTCCTAGCAAATGCCTTGCTGCAGCGTGAGAGGGATTATAAAGTCACTGCAAACCATCTCTGATTATTTTCCATGGCTCTGCTTCAATTAGTAGAGTCAGAGTTTTGAACCTGTCATAGACTTTAAATATTTGTTTACATAAAACTAAAATTTTGATATTAAATATTACAGCAACTTCACAAACAACTATTGAGTGAAACCTAAAATGTTACAAATTGACGTCTCTGAGCCTGTAAGACATTTGTAAGGATCTTTTTCACCTCAGTATTGTCTGAGCTATGTCATGAGGTATCTGATTAGCAGGAAGGAGACCCAAAACTGAAAACAACAACAAAAAAAGGCTGTACCACTTAGCTGAATGCAGGGAGAATTGCTTGGCTGTTTTATTGCTGATCCAAACGTTGCACAGCTGCCTTTCCACGTGCTTGCAGTAGAACATGTGTCTGAAAAGCATCTGGTACCTTGTCAGTGCTTTCCTGGAAAGAAAGGAGAAGCCCATCCAGCTGAAGGCCTCGTTCTGATTGACAGACCAAGCTGTGAAGGCTGAGGCTGCTCAGAGGTAAAGAGACTTTACACAATATGTTCCTCACGCCTTCAGACGCGCGCAGATCTGCGCCGAACCGAAGCAAGAGAGTCACACTTGCAACCATCCCAAAGAATTCCTCTCCAAGGAGACCCTCCTCCGTATTTCCTGCCAGAGGGTACATCCAGCCTCCTTAATTCCCTCCAGCTCCACGCAGGGGTCACTCACACAGGGGCTGGGAGGGAGGGTTCAGACACTCTGGTCTTGCACGCACCGCGCTAAGGCTGCGATGGTCACCCAGGAATTCACTGGGATTTCAGAATTCACCCAAGAATTCAGCCAGATTTTCCAAAAAAAGGGGAGGAAAAGCTGTAACCAAGCTCCAGGCAGCATTACCCCACCAGCCATGCACTGTCACAAGCAGATGGGGCTGCTTATTTATAGCTCCAGGGCTGGATTCAGGTCTGTGCTCAGACACTTCGGCGTAGGTGTCTGCAGAGCTCCAGTCGATACAGTTCAGGAAACCTTACCAAATCCTATTTTCACTTCCATAGCTACCACCAGAGCTAACACACTCTGTTGGGAAGGAAGAGACACAATTCCAAAAGCATGGCGTCGTTAGGGAAGTCTCACCGATTCAGGGGAATTTTTAGAGGGGAAATTAAGGGAGGAGTTAATTGCTGGCATTCAGCAATTTGAAATCTGCCACTCTGTTCAAGCAATGCTGATTGTCCCACTTGCTTGTGGCTCACAGCAGTGCTTCTCCAGGGAAACAAGAAGCAAATTCCTGCAGAAAAATGAACCATTCCGTCCCTCACAGCTCAGTTAAATGCAAAACAGCCTGTTACAGTAGCAACAGCCTGTATCCTTTGAGCCTGCAACCAGGGATATCAGATTTTTTTTCTGCTCTCCAGGTTTGAGGAAGGTTTGATTCTTGCATGGAAAACCTCTTGTGGGAGTACATGCCTGTTTTTCCCTCAGTGGGCTGACCCCTTACCTGTTTATGATGAGGGACAGAGGCCACTTCACAATGTAGTCAAAGGAGAAGGCCTCCAGGCCGCTGAGGGTGAGCTCTGTGGGCTCTGCACTGATGATGGCCTTCTCCTGCTTTGTTTCTATGGCCAACACCCTCAGGAGCTGTGTGATGAGATCATGGGGCATCAGGTCGATCTGTGAGGGAACAGCAGGGATAAAAATGAAGCCACAGGACACCCACAACTGCTGTGGAACAACAGGCAAAGTGCCCACGGTCAGAGTCACTCTCCAGCTGCCACAGGAAGCAGCAGGTTCTCACAGGCTTACAGATCTCCCTGAACCTTCTGCTCAAAGTCAGTTAGCTCCTGCTTCCACCCATTCTCACCTTTAAATCATCCTTGAAGGGATCAGTGTTGGCTGTGCTCATTCTCAGGGCTAATTCCAGCAGAGCCTCCAGCCTCGTCGTTATGATGTCATCTACAGGCTTCTTAAGTTCCTCCTCTGTCAGATCCATGAAGTGAACAAAAAAGTCCCCTTGATCCATCAGGAAATAGTGTTTTATAGATCTGCTCAAGAAAACGAAGGCACAGTTGATTACTTTTCTTAAAGCCCAGGTTAATCCATATCAAACCTAAAGGAACAAATGCAATCAATTCAAGCAGCCTGTGGGGTTTGATCACAAAATGCTTCTCCTTCTGGAGAGCACACAGCCATAAATAACCAGTTTGGAGACTAGTCTTTTATGGATGTCTCCTCCTCCCTACCCCCTCAGTCAGGACACTTCTGTGCAGTCAGATCAGGGTTGCTGCTGCTCTTTTTTTTGCCTAGAAAAATGAAAAAAAACCCCCAAAACCCTAGATGTGCTGGGTGCAGGCTCCTACTGTCGTCCTGAACAACTCCCAGACCTCCTCCAGCCTAGGGGCAGCTGCCAATTCTGAGCAGAATCCTGGACTCCTCTCAATGAGTGGAGGCACATCTGTGCTGATTTTGTTTAAATCCAGCAGACTTTTGCTGTAACAGGACACATAAACTTTGATTTTCACCTGGCACCAGGGAGAGTCACCTGCGGTGGGCACGGAGCTTGGAAGTAGTTCTGAGGTGAGCCTGAGGATTAACCAAGTGCCTGGCCAGAGATCACACATGATAACTGCAGGCTTTGGAGCAAAAACAGGAGCACAGCCATAACACAGTGTGGCTCCAAAATCCTGATCTGACTGGGCTGGACAAAGCCCTGACCTAGTTTTGGCAACAGCCTTCCAAGGAAGTTGGACCAGAGACTCCCAGACATCTTTCCCACTCAACATTTCTATCATTTTAGACGTTTTTTCTTTCTTTTTTCCCTCTCCAGGGAAAGAAACCCAACTCTTATTTTTCAGGTCAACCTTTCTAAGTGGAAATAGAGAGAACACCTTGGTAATACACCAACAGGACAGAGCTAACTTCAAAAATTTATGTCTCTTAGCAGAACCAATCTATTTATCACGCATTTAGTAAAATAAATCCAACCTTAGGTGAGCCACCAGCTCTTTCTCCTCCATCAGGAAGTCCAGAAGAACTTTGCTGGCATAATTATATGCTTTTTCTATTTGTTCCACATAGGCTCTCTCTTTTAAAGTGTAGATGACCTCTTTGGCCACAGGGCAGGTGACGTCTCGCCCACATTCCCGCACAACATTTAAATATTTCCCTGAAATTAAAAAGAAAGAATGCCTCACACCTGCTGTACAGCCACCAGGGAAACTTCCACACCACTCCCTTCAAGGGGAAGACATGCTGGGAAATGTTTACACTACGTCGTGCTGAAAGTTGGAAAGGATTTAGGCACCTTTCAAAAGATGACAGAGAATTTTAAAACAGGCACCTGGTATTACATTTAAGGAGATTTAGAGATGGTTTTGTGACAAAACATCTCTGCAGGTGGCCTGAAGCTCTGCAGATCTCTTGCTCTGCTTCACAAGTCACTTTTGGAGGGCTTTGTACAAGGATAAGAGGTTGAATGCTTAAACTAACACTCAGATAGTCAAACCTCAGCTGCCCAGCTCCATCCAGCTGGAAAACCCACCCAGAAACCAGCAGTGAGACAGACAGCTCCCCTTGCTGCTGGGCTCCTGTGTTGATTTATAGGATTTGGGGCTCTTTTTAAATCTGCTTTTTCTATTGCTCTCAGTTCAGCTGGACAGCCCCATAAAGGGGCAAGGCACTGTGACATTCCCTTCCTCTTTACACAAGACCAGCTTGTCTCAAGGTTCCTCTGACAGCACCTACCTGTGCTTAGGATTTTGTCAGCCATTTTCTGCAAGAAGGAGGGAATCTGTTGCTGAACAACAGTGTATCTCTGATCCCAGTACTTGTCATTATAGTCCTCCTGGATCTTCTCCTTCTGCAGCTCGTGCTCCTCCACCATGAACTCACTGAACAGTTAAAGCACATGTTTAGGGGCAGGAAGTGGTACAATGAGGATTGCTTTCCTTGACCTGCAAACTGGTAATGTGATCTCTCAGAAATAAGGTTTCACGAGGACACATCCAATCAAGAACTGAAGTTAGTCTGTTTATGAAGAGGGAGGAAAAGCATTATGCAGTGTCTGATGAGCTGCAGTGAGAAACAGAATTTTACAGGGTTCATAAACCAAGGCTAAACATTATCTGTTTGTCAGTGCAGGGGTGAGGAAACTGGCCTTTGTCCACCTTCTCACCAGCAGAAAGGCATTATTTCAGATATTTTACCTTCAGCTTTGCCCCCACCTAAGGATTCTGAAAATGTGGGAAACAGAAATGCTGCATAAACTATCAAACACAGCAAAAAGCCTCAAATGACTCTACAGAAGCAAAAAAACTTCCAAGAGGGTTGTTTCAGGCCCCTGGGTGATGCAGACTCGACAAAACAGATCAGTATTTCTGAAGTTTTGCATTTCATTTTCATTGCTTAACTGTTCTTTACCTGTATGGATCATTAATGATGCCTCTATATATCCACTTTTCCAGGATTTCAAAGTAAGGCACGCTGGCTGCCTTGGTTAAATACAGGCACAGCTCCTGGGCCTGGCTGTCCCCTGTGTAATTGAAAGTCTTGTCATGGAGCAAGCTCAGGGTTGATCCTCCCATACATTCACCCTTATCCACAGAAGTAGCTGGAATTTAAAAAAAAAACAATATAAGACACTTACCTCCTGAAAAAGTCCCGAAACAAAACCCTAAATGGTCCCCAGATTGGACATGGCCCCCTGGGCTGCCTGTGTAGCTGTAAGCAAGGGGCTGGACCAGGAACTTCCAGGGATTCTTTCTGGTGATACAGCCACAGAGAGCTGCAGAGGAGTTTGGAAAGGAGGAGGAGAGGCAGCAGTGGTGGATAGAGCTGATGGGAAGGGCAAGGGCTGTGAAGGCAAAAGGCACAGCTGTGCCTCCTGACAGCTCCAAAGGCACATCCAGCCCTAGAACCTGGATGCTCTTCTCCAGAAGAAGTGCAGTGCCCTCACGAGTACAATTCCCCTGGGCTTTCTTCTTTAATAAAGCAGGAAATCAAAATGAGACATGCCCTGCCTGTTTGGCTGCCCTGCACAGTTCTCACAAGCTGTCAAAATGTATTTTGGAAGTTTACCCAGTGAAGCCAGGATCTCCAGGGTCCTCATTGTGGGCTGGATGTAAAACCACAGCTTCTGCAGTGACAGAAGGCCCTGTCTCTGAAGATGCTCCAGCTGGGTAATTAATATCATGTATTCTTTGATTAGAGTCCGCATGGCCGCAGCCAGAGCATGATTCACCTGCCCATACTCAAAGGAAGACTTCTCCTCTATAAACCTGCAAAAAGCAAAATGAAAACCCTTTCAGGCAATGCAACTGGTATAATTTTCAGGAACTTCTGCCTTCAGGACACTGTGCAGGCACACCAGTAGATCCCATGCTGGAAAGCACACCAGTCCCTCTCCCTTGTTTCCCATCCCACACTTCCTAGAAGGGAAAGCTGTGGGAAGATGTTCCCTCTCCAGCCACAGGGGAACTAGAACCATTTGTAAAAAATGTAGAAATGTTCTCACTTTCACTGTGTAGAAAGTGAGAACCAGCACACAAAGGTTCTCTCAGCCCTGGATACCCGGAGGGGAGCAAAAAGCAGGAAATATGGAGAAATTCACAGCAGAGTGGGAAGAGAAGCCAGAACAGGCATTTATAACCTAACTGCATTTTACCTGAAGTTACCAAGGCCAAGACTGGAAAGAACAAAGGTGTGTGAATGAAAAAGTCAACTGGCAGCACAGAGGAAAAAGCCAGCAAAGGAGATGTGGCTCAAACTGACCCGAATGAATTGTCACTCGTTTTCTGCCCCCTAGTTTAAATGAAGCATGGAAGTTAACACCTGCACAATGGCAGATTCTCCATTCCCACAGCAGAACCTCCTCCCCTGACAAAAGCCAGCTGGGTACCTGGTGACAGCAGAGTAACTTGCTGCCACAGGAAGAATCCTGGTCACCAACTCCTTGATGGACAAGTCCAGGTTTGGATCGAGTGAAAAGGCTCGGTGCTGCCTGCCCACGAGGGCCTGTGCTGTGATGTACCTTCCATCCACACCAATCAGCACGTACAGCAAGTCTTCCACCACCATGGACTCCTGGGAGGCTAGTGGCAAAGTGCCTGTTTCCAAAGAGGAGACACAAAAAGGACACAGTGTGCCACCATCCATCCGTCTGAGTCTCGTACTTTGCTCTCCTGCAGAACAGGATCCTTTGCTCATTTATACCCAGATCCAGCAGACAGGATCAGACACCCAATGCCTGTGGCCAGGAGAACACCAGCCACAGCTCCCCTGCTGCTGATCCCTCCCCCAAAAAGGGCCCAGCTACTTCCAGCACCAACAGCTTCCCCAACCTCCATGTCACCAAAATATTCAAATACCCAGAAAACAGCCCAAATACAGTCACAAGGAAGAAAAGTGCCAAGAGCCAAGTTTTGCTGAGTGTGAACATCTGAACAGCATTTCTGAATGACAACAAAACACTACAAATGAATGCAATTTCCCCCGTGTTTCACATACCTATTGGTACTGTTGTGTCAGTGCTTAGACTGGTGCCAATTAAGAAATCCCCAATTAGTGCAGGTCTCTCATAGACCCAGGATGGAAATACTGGAATGGGCTGACCAGAATTCTTCTTGTTCTGCTTATCCCGGAGGATTTTTCGTGTAAGCTCAAGAGGCTGTGGGAAAGAGAGAGAGAGAAAAAAAAGGAAAAAACCCAGGAGACTTTCAGAAGTCCAAGAAATGTTTAATTTCAAGGAGAAATTGACTGCAAACCAATCGATGGATTTGAGAACAGAAAGCAGAATAGCTGGTATTTCAGTAGCATGGTAGAGGGTTTAATTTCCCAGTATCACCTGGTGTATTTACCCCACAGCTGCAAAAAATGCATATTTTTTTATACATTTGACCTTTTTATGTGGGGGTACATTAAAAAATGCCTTTCTGCATCTGTCCACACTGGCCTGGGTGCTGGGGCACACCCAGGGAAGCAGAATGGGGACATGCACAACCACCAGGCAGTGGTTGCTGGTTTGGAGAGAGCACCACGTGAAAGCACCAAACTCCTTCCAGAAGCACCAACATCCTATTCCAGGGGCACTGAACAGCCCTGAACTCAATGCCAAATGCAACCCAGACAAATCCACCCACAGAGAGCTGGAAAATGATGGAGTTTTTTTGCTCTGAGTGGGAGCTGGCGAAGGAAGTGAGCTCTTGAAGACTGAAAGACTTTCCACCCCCAGCTCTGACACTAAAATAAATGGAGTGCAAGATCAGTCATCAGCTGGGGAAGCTTGTGAGATGCACAACCCACGTGAACATTTGAAGCCTCAAGTGCACAAACACTGGGCTGATGAAGGCCATTTCTGAAACTCCACAGATGTGTGTGTGTGTGTGAGAGAAGGGATAGGCACAGGCCCATTTTACTTTCTTATTTACAATATGTGTGGGTGATCTGCTGAAAGGACCTCGATTTCCTCTGCTCCCCTAACAGAACTGGGACTTTCATATGGAGAAATAGGAAGCATCAAGCAAGCTGCCAGCAACTCAAAGCATGGCTAAACCCCACAAAGCTCAGTTGGCTGTATGAACATGTTTTTCTTGGGAGAAGGGCAGCCACCAGTAGGTCTTCCCAAATGGCAGGCAGGAAAGATTTCTTCTCTGAGAGAGTGGTTAATCATTGGAACAAGCTCCCCTGGGGAATGGTGGTGTCACCACCTCTGGAAGTGCTCAAAACACGAGCAGAAATGGCAGCTGGGGACATGGTTTGGTGGGCATGGTGATATTCAATCCAGGGTTGGACTTGATGACTCCCTGATTTTATTCTATAACAAGAGGCAGGGCACTTCTGTTGCAGTTCAACCAGCTCTAGTGTGACTTTGTTAAGTGGTAGAGGTCAAAAAAGTCAACATTTTGGCTGTAAAGGACACATCCACCTGAAAGGGAACACTTAACTTTCCCCACCTTGATGAATCCTGGACCAAAACTGGTCCAAGCAGTAACTCCAGTCACTGCATGACCTCTCTGTCAGTGCCAAAAAATCCCAGGGCAGATGGCAAGGCACTTGTGGCATTGGTGACAAAGCACATGTCTCAGGGGCATGAATCACCTTCTCTCTGCAACTCGAAATTTAGGTCACTGTCACTACAGGCTTCAGCAACAGCCTGGAGAAAACTCCCAGGGCTGAAAACAAGGCCCTCAGGTGGCACCTCAACACCCCTGGCACAGGGTGCCAGTTTGCCATGCCTAGGAACCTGCACCTGACATCTTGAGCAATGGCAGTGCCAACATGGGAGAGGAAGGGCTCGTCTCTGAGGTCCACCAACACCTCCAACTCCATCTGTGACCCTCACAGATGTGTTTCAGAGGCTGAGCAGACCTAACACTTCCAAGGAATGTCCTCCTGCCCCAGCCCTGGCTGACTCAACAGGCCTGAGCACCAGCCCATCAGGGCCTTTTAGCACAGTTCCAGCTCTTCATGTCTGAAGAGACTGCAAATGGAGCAGCAGGGAAGCACAAACCTTGGCTTGTGATGGCATTTCAATCCCTCTGGCTGTGAACTGCACATCCCAGAGAATGGCACTTCCAGGTCTTTCCTCTTTTAGCAAGTTCACACATAAATCCTGGTAAGATGATCAGTTATCTCACTGGAAATTCATCTTCCCTTCATGGTCTAAATCACCCATGTGACTCAGATCGTCTGTGAAGGATCTGGATGAGTCAGACCCCGTGTCTGTGCAGTATTTCAGTGTATGTGGGACAAGGCTGGTCTCACCACTGCTGACAGGGTGAGGGGCTGGACCCTTCGTTTAGGATTTGAGCTCTCCTCCACCATCACATTCACACAGAGCCCTTCAAGCCCAGACACCCAAAGTTGGACAAGGAAGGTCCAACCCTCTTGCCATCGAGGGCCTGAAGTGATCTGAGGCTTTTCCCCTGTTACATTTTGCTGACCAGACATGAGAAAGCACTATGGAGCATCTTTTCCTCTCTCCCCTCTGTCCAAAGAATTCTCCATTCACTGTTGCCCCTCTGCCTTCTCCAGCCAAAATATCCTTATCTTGACCCATGAGTTTTCACCATATTTCTTTCCCTCCCTGTCCTGTTTGGCAGTACAGTTTTTTTTTATACAAATGATGACAGGAAACAGAATTTGGGATTTAAGTAATAAATGGTCCTTTTGCCTCACAACCTACTGCTGCTAATGAAATGTTTAACTGTTTGCTAAGCCTGTGTCTCCAGCTGGTTTTCCTCTTTTCCATGATGCCAGGCTGCTCCAAGCAGGAGCAGGGATGGAGCAGCCCCAGCTGCTCTGGGCAGCCTGTGCCAGGTTCCTCACGGGGAAGAACTTAACTGTGAATTTAACCTTACAATAACCTCAGAGAATGTAACCTCAACTGACTGGAATAGAAAAAGGCCACTTTTACTGAGAGCAGCACCAAGATTTAACATGACCTGACTAACAGAAGGGAAGATTTTCTCTGCCCAGAGCTTGGGAGGGGCTTTGTACCTGCTGTGCACTGGAGCTGGCTGTGACACTGCCCAGCTGCTTGCGCAGCTCCTCCAGCTCCTGCAGAGACATCTTGGAAGTGGATGAGGGCATGGAAAAACTTGTGCTGCTGCTGGTGGCTGCGTTTGCTGCAAGTTCTGCCCTCTCTTTAGCATTTTGTTGCAGGTAGTGGAGTGTCTGTACACAAACAAACAAAGAAAAGATTTTGTGAATGCTGGGCAGCACAATCTAAAAGAAGAAACACATGACCATACCCTGGCTGTACTGAATCTAACCACAGATCTCTCTGTCCCAGTCTTCCATGTCTTAGTGAATTATATCAAGAGGAGCATAACTCTCAGTAGGGCTTTAATAACTCAGTAAAAACTAGAATTGGTTATTTGTTGATTTTGACAGATTTCACTGAACTTTACCATCAGCTGGGCTTGAAATCATTGCACTGTTGCTACTCTTCAACACCCAGTTCTAAAGGAGGAACCAACCTCTTTGTCTTCGGTGAGTTTGGACAGCAGATAAACTAAGGAATCCAGATGTCTTGTGTTTTTAGACTTCAGCTCATCGTACTTCTTTAAGAAATCTTCAGGAGTTCGAGAAAACTCTGCTATTTTCACCTGTAGAACACCACATTAAAATTAAACGGAGTTACAATTAAAACTGAACGGAATTAGAGCAAACACGCAGCTCAAAGATGCGAAGCTTCAGACAGAGCTAGAGACTTCCTAGCACTTTGAGCTTGACTGGGGGATTGCTTTTAGAGATGAAAACAAAAAGCAGACTTATAGCCATAAAAGTACGTCTGGTCATGAGTGCCAGGCTTTAATCTCTAATACTTGGGTGATATTCAGAAGAAAAAAGTCAGGTGCTAGTCATATGATTGCATTTTATACAATTTTCATTTCATCATGGGTTCGAGGAACGGTTTGGGTGGGAAGGGAACTTCAAGGTGATCTTGTTCCACCCCCTGCCATAGCAGGGACACCTTCCACTGTCCCAGGCTGCTCCAAGCCCCTTCCAACCTGGCCTTGGGCACTTCCAGGGATCCAGGGGCAGCCCCAGCCTCCGTGGGCACCCTGTGCCAGGTTACCACCCTCCCAGGGAACAACTCCTTCCCACCATCCCACAAAACAACCTCCTTCTTTGAACCTACCCCCACGCCGGTCCTAACAACCCTCTTCCCCCTCAAGGACTCTACCTTCCCCCTCCCACCTCACACCCGGAACGGTGACCCCAGATCTGAGCACGCGCCCCCGCTCCTCCTGTTGCCCCCGACGGACGCCAGCAGGACGAGCGGTTACTGCCAGGGCAGGTGAGAACGTTGCAGGACCTTGGCGCTGTGGGCAGAGACGGTGGTGGTGACGTAGGGCGTGCGGTTCTTCTGCAGCAGCTCGATGTAGACCTCGGCGCCCTCGCCGCCGTGCACCCGCAGCAGGCTCAGCAGCTCGTTCACGTCGTGGTGGATGCGGAACTCGCTCATGCCGCCGGCCTCGGGCCACCAGCCCCGGGGACACGGCAGGCAGGGGTAATCCCACGGCTCCCGGGGGAAACAGCCCCACGAGGGAGACGCTTCTGGGATGTGGAGATGCTCGGCTGGGACAAAGGAGGGGGAAGCGAATCAAGCAGGGATACTCCTTGCGGGGTTTGGGTTGCAAGGGAACTCAAAGCCCATCTCCTTCCACCCCTGCCATGGGGAGGGATGCCTTCCACTGTCCCAGGCTGCTCCAGCCCCAGTGTTCAGCCTGGCCTTGGGCACTGCCAGGGATGCAGGGACAGCCACAGCTGCTCTGGGCTGCTGCAGCTGGCACAGCTCCAACCGGGAAGGCTAAGCCTGGGGGAGAATCTTAAATCGGGGTTGGCCAGCAGAGGATTGTTTCATCTCAGAAGGAATGCTGGAAGCACTGGTTGGTGTCCTGGCAGGCTGACCCTGCTGCTGCTGCTGCTCCTGAAATCACCCCAAAGCACTTTTTCCTGAGTTTAAGGGTCTTCCTATTCAACTGCCCACTTCACTCAGACCCTGCAGAGTACTTAAATAATTACTTCAGTACTGACACAGAACCCTGAGATGAACTCAGCAGGTCAGAGCCTGGTGCCAAAAACACCCAGGTTGTGGGGTCAATCCCGGAATGGGCCATTCACTTAAGAGTTGGACTTGATGATCCTTGTGGGTCCCTTCCAGCTCAGAACATCCTGTGATTCTGTAAATCAGAAGTAAGACCCTGAGTCAGGAATGATGGAAATAAATAGGGAGTTTCATGTGACACCCCGCACAGATTGTATCAAGCAGATACACTCCAGGTCCACGTATCAAGCACAAGGAAACACTTTTGTTTTGCCAAGATCATGGAATCATTAGGCTGGAAGGGATCCCTGCAGGCCTTGGTCCAACTCTTCACTCAAAACTGACTCAAACTGTGCAGGGCCTGGTCCTGCCCAAGCTTAAATCTCTTCAAAGGCCCAGCTTCCCCCCGACTTGGGGCCCTGATCCTCCTGGGATTTCCCGCGGGCTGCTGAAGCGCCTGAGGGTCAGGGAACGAGGAGAAGCTGCGGGAGCCGGGCTGGCTCGGCTGGACACGAGGAGGTGCCCGCCGGGGGCACCGCCAGCGCCGCAACCCGGCCAAGCAGCGGGGGGATCGCCATCCCCGGCACGACCAGGCGGGCCCGGGCAGCACCTCAGCCGCGTCCCGCTCCGCCCCGTCCCATCCTCCATACCCCAATCCCACCCCAATCCCAATCCCATCCCAATCCCATCCCTACCTGCCCGCCCGGAAGTGCCGCCGCCGGCGCCGGGAAGCGCGTCCCGCGCACGCGCAGTGCCCGCGCGATGCTGCCGCTGCCGCCGCGCCTTCACCTCCTCCTCCGTGAGGGGCCCCCCGCGCTCCCTCGGGATCCCCCATCCCCGCATCCCCCTCCGCCCGCGCCGCCCTTCACCTTCGCCCCCCGCCGCCTCCGCCTCGGCCCCCAACACCCGCTCTTCGAGGTGAGGCGGCCCCGCGCCCGGCGAGCCCCGCGGGGCTGTGTGGGCGCCGCTGCCAGCGCGGCTTCCCCCGGAGCAGAGGGGGTTGCGCCGTGTTCTGCAGCGCTGCCCGCCCGCCCACAGCCCTCTCTGCTCCTCTCTAGGATGGGGACGTGCACAGGCACCTCTACCTGCAGGGCGTCCTCACCAGCCTCGAGGAGGTGGCCGAGAGACCCAAGTAAGTGAGGCGGTCTCGTCGCCACAGCTGCGGGCGAGCTCTGAGGCCGCCTGTCATGGAATCAAGGAATGGTTTGGGTTGGAAGGGTCCTTAAAGATCACCTCATTCCTCCTCCCTGCCATGGGCAGGGGCACCTTCCACTGTCCCAGGCTGCTCCAAGCCCTGCCCAGCCTGGTCTTGGGCACTGCCAGGGATCCAGGGGCAGCCCCAGCCGCTCTGGGCTGCTGCAGCTGGCACAGCTCCAGCCGGGAAGGCTAAGCCTGGGGGAGAATCTTAAGTCTTGCTCTTGTGTTTAAAATCCAGGAAGTACTTTTGAGTACTTTTGTGTGAGGTTCACCTATGGATGCCTCCTAAAAAAGCACTGGCACGGAGTTGTCATCCACAACTGCAACTTGTAGGTCAGACAGCTAATTTATTACCTTGTGGCTTGTCTGTTCTTCACCGAAGCACCGTTTAACAGGAGGGTGACCTATATGATCCTGAAGCCATAATGGTTAGTAAGTTTCCAATGGCAAATAAGTTTCCAGCTGCCAGCACCATCATGGTCTTTGTTCCGTTGCACCTGGCATTTAGTTTTAAGTACTAGTCACAAAAAATGCCACAAGTATTGTGGCTGCAGGTGTGGGTCTAGTGGAAGGTGTCCCTGCCCACAGCAAGGGGTTGGAATCAGATGAGCTGTGTGGTCCAATCCTACCCAAACCACCCTGGGATTCTCTGATAAAGTCATCTAGAAGGGATATTTGCAGCTGAAAATGAAGGCTCTGATTTAGCTTAAAGCCTGGATGTCCTGATTTCCCTGCAGGGTGTCCGAGTTCAGCTGCCACATCTCGGGGTGCAGCCAGGTGTTTGACACGCTGGAGAGCTACGAGCACCACTACAACACCCTGCACAGGAACGTCTGCTCCTTCTGCAAGCGTTCCTTTCCCTCTGGGAATCTCTTGGATATCCACATCTTGGAGTGGCATGACTCCCTCTTCCAGATAATGGCCGAGAAGCAAAATATGGTGAGCTGCCATGCCCAGCCCTTGCCTCGTGGTTCGTATGTGCTTGTTTTCTTTCAGTTATGTCTTTTTTTCTTTCTCCTCCCTGCCTTTCAGTACCAGTGTCTGGTGGAGGGCTGCACGGAGAAGTTCAAGAGCAGCAAGGACAGGAAGGATCACTTGGTGACCGTGCACCTTTATCCTGCTGACTTTCGGTTTGACAGGCCCAAGAAGGTGAAAAGGTAACTGCAGAACTTTCCTCCTGTCCTGCAAGGAAAGTGTGGGGGAATTGGGATTGTTCAGCCTGGAGAAGAGTAGCTCTGAGGTGACCCAGCTGTGGCCTTCCAGTGCCTGAGGGAGCTACAGGAAAGATGGAGAGAGACTCTTTACAAGGGATGGAGTGCCAGGAAAAGCAGGAATGGCTTCCCATTCCCAGAGGGGAGGGTTGGATGGGATATTGGGAAGGAATCCATCCCAGATGGACTCATTTCCTCATGAAGTGCCTTTGACTTCCTTGGCTCTGGGCTCACGTGGCAGCTCCTGAGCCAGGATGCACAATTTTGTCTCTGCAGTGGCTCCAAGCACACGAGCTCTCCTGTGGAGCAGGGCGCCAGTGTGCCCATGGATGTGAGCATGGAGATGGCAGAGCAATTCCAAGTGAATCCCATGGGAACAGGGCCTGAGGAGAACATGGACATCTCTCAGCCTGCAGCCAGCCCCGGCCCCTCGCTGCCAGAGAAACGCCTCTACAAATCCAGGTCTGTGCTTTGGCCTCTGGGGCAGAAGGGGCTGGGACCACTCCACCTCACCAGGCCTTTGCAGCATCGCTTGGGGTGTTCCTGTGCTGAAGAGAAAACAGGCAGGAATCCCACGTGTGCTTCCAAAGCCATGGTTGGAAGAAGGAAGTGTAAGGAGGAGCAGGACGTGGGTACGCTGTGCAAGCTGTGTTTGTCTGCCCACCTGGTCTCTTCCCAAGGTATTGCAGGATGCTGCTTCTGCTCTCCTGCTCCTCATTATCAACCACTGCAACTGCCCAAGTGTTACATTTGGCAACACACCTTGTTATAAAGAGGCCTCCAGGATGGGAATGTGCAGAGTACACAGGAAATCCAACCAGTATTTCACCCATTATTTAAATTATTTGGCGATTTGTATGTCCTGCTCCTCCCATACCTTGCTCTTCCCACTCTGAGAGCTTAAAACTCCTCACAGAGCATTAAGCATCCTGTGAGGGCTGGGCTGTTAACTTGGATTAAAGGCTGTCTCCCTTTCCAGGATCCCATCCACAATTTGCTTTGGACAAGGTGCCACCCGAGGATTTAAAGGACCACGGAAGAAAGTCTGAAGGTCAGTGCAGCAGATTTGTGCAAGATGAGCAGGCATGTGCCAGTGCCAGCAGGGATATTTCCAGTTCCCAGTCCATGGAATAAACCAGCCAAACCAATTAAAGCTCTGCCAGCATTTGGGCACGTGTTCCTGATGTCAAACAGAACTGGCACCACCTGACTGAGTTAAGAATCCTGGAAGGGGAACCCAGAACGTGTGGTGGGTTGTTAAGGAACCTGTCCTTCAGCTGAGGCTGCACAGGATTGTTTTATTTTTTGCCTCTTGGGGGTAAAAAATGGATTCAAGAAGTTACAAGATGACAGCATGACTGGAATCACTGAGAAAAGAAAATTATGGGGGAAAAAATCCCATTGGTCCTTAGCTCTGACTTTGTCCATCTTGCTGGAGTCTTCCCTGCAGCACAGCATCTGCTCTGAAAGGTTTGTCTGGGCCAGGAGGAGCATTTTCACAGGGACTTAAAATAAAGTGACTTCCAACCAGGTGAATAAATAAAAGGAATTTTTTACAAAATTGCTTCACAGAGAATTTAAGTGCTGTGTTGAAGTCTTGGCAGAGTCGGACGTGTGGAATGAACCTCCCTTCCTTTGCTGCAAATGCTGCCAAAATCAGGTTGGGATGGAGGTTGTTTTCCCTGTTGCCTTTCCCTTCCTTTGTAATCTCATCCTCCTGGAAAAAAATGGAAACAGAGAGCCACTGGTCTTGGGGTCCTGGTGAATCCTGACGCTCAAAAATTGTGCATAAGGGGAAAAAAAAGAGGTTTCTGGAACAATGTTTATCCAAGAAGCTTAGCATCTATAATTTTTTTCCCTTCCCCCTCTCTGTGAGGAATAGGAGATCAAAGGGGCTTTGAAAAATCCTTGCAAATGGGAGCAGGGAATGATGTTTACGGAGATGTAGGAGATTTCCCAGTGAGTTTTAAAAAGCTTTCGCTCTGTTTAAAACTCATCCAGCTTGTCCAGCCCTAATCCCTGCTCCGTGGGCTCTGGAGAGTGCTGCCTCCAGCAGGCAAACCCTGCAGCCACACAACTGAGGGACATCTCAGCAGGGACCAAACATCACTTCCCAACACTAAAGCCCCGACGAGGCTTTTTCCCCACCCTGGGATATCTGGGAATGGAAGGCAGGCCCCACGCTCCTGGAGATGCCTGCAGGCTTTGGCATGTGATGGTACAGAGGTCAGGCAGCAGCCCAGTCTGCTCTTCCTTGTTGGGAGGTCCAGAAGTTCTCACCTGGGAATTCCTTCTTCCCAGAGTCCAGGGTCCCCAGGTGCCCGCCCTTGCTCTTGGGAAATGAAGTTACAGCCTCAGGGCTCCTACTGGCTCTTCTGGGCCACCAGCTTTTCCCAGAGTCCACAGGCAACAAAGTACTTCCCAGCTGGCCAGTGGCTGTCAAAAATCCTTATTTCCACCCAAAACTTCAGTTTGCCATCTCTCCAGAGATCGTGCACTGGCAGGACCTGCCTGCCCTGGAGAGCCCAGGGGTGCACGGGGTGCCATCTCCCTGAGCAGCAGCAGCAGGATCCACCCAGTGCCACCAGGGCCGGGCTGCCACGGGGCCGGGCGAAGTGCGAGGCAGGTGTGGCAGGAGGCAGCCATGGACAGGTAGGTCCCTGCTAGCCCCGGCGGGCACGGGGGGTGCTGGGGTCAGGGGGGAGCTGTGGGCACAGAACAGGGCGTTGGCCAGCACCAGCCACACGGCTCGTGCCACCACGTCTCTGCCATCTGTCTCTTCTGCACCCGAGGACCGTGGGGCTCTGCAGCGTGGCCGTCCTGCTGGGCACTGCCCTCCTCCTGCTGGCACCCGGCAGCAGCCAGGTGAGCCCTGCCTCAAACCTGCCCTCCCGCTGCCCCCTCTCACGAGGGGACCCACGTGTGACCTGTCCCCCCCCTCGGGACCCCCTTGTCTCCCTGCAGGCTCTGAGCAGCTCCTGGTGGAAGGACCTGGCCACGGAGCAGGACTTGTCCGAGGAAAGGTAAGAGGTACTGGCATCTGGCTTGCAAAAACCATTAGAGCAACACCCCAAAATGGAAAGTGTTTCAGGGCGGGATAAATTGTTGCTTTGTGCCCCACTTGTTGCTTTGTGCCCCCCAAAATTAAGGGGCTCCCAGCTCCGTCTCCCTTCCTCCCTGAATTCAGCAAGCTCCCTAAGCATCCAGCTGGTTTCTCTGTTCCTTTTGTGAAACAGATCCTTAACTTAGCCCCTTTACACCCTAAAATCCTAACTGGTGCTTCCTGGGGTGTGGGCAGTCTCACCAGGGTCCCTGCACTCCACTGGGGTAGGATTCTCCTGGGACAGGGGGGTATTTGGCAACCTCTCCTCGCTCATTTTGTTCCCCTCTTCCAGCATCCTGGGTGTAGGAGCCATCGAGCCACCAGAGGAGGGTGAACCAGGTATCAAAGTCTTCTCCAGCAGTGCCTGGGCCCAGAGGGGCCCACCCCAAGTCCAGGCAAGACCAGAAGAGGATTGTGACCACCTCCACCACCCCCAAGATGATGCAAGGGAGGCCAATGCCCGTGTGCCACTCCGGATGCTGGCCCTGGAGGTGCAGAATGGCCCCGAGGAGGATCGTGACCACCTTTACCACCCCCAGGATGATGCCAGGGAGGCTGACACCTACAAGACACCCCGCATGCTGGCCCTGGAGGTGCAGAATGGCCCCGAGGAGGATCGTGACCACCTTTACCACCCCCAGGATGATGCCAGGGAGGCTGACACCTACAAGCCACCCCGCATGCTGGCCCTGGAGATGCAGAATGGCCCCGAGGAGGATCGTGACCACATCTACCACAGCTGAGTGGAGATGTGCCCGGGCTGTGAAATGAGGGGTGGGAGTCACCCCTGGGGCTTCCTGGGGAAATGTGCCCCTTCCTACTGAGCCTTGAGCCTCACCAATAAACCCACTCCCCTCTCCACATCCTGGTGGGCTCCTCATTACTGCCAGAAACCTGCTGCTAATTGCAGGGCCTCCAAACCTGCAGGAGCTCCCTCAGGATTACCCCAAGGCTCCAGGCAGGGTGAGGATGATGCCCTGGGACAGGAGACTCAGCCCATCATCCTGGCCTCAGTTCAGCCCAGGCGAGGCTGAGGCCAGGCAAACTCAGCACATCAGTGTTGTGCCCCAGAAGGTGCCACAGGCTGTCCCCTTCCTGGGGAACACAGGGACCTATGCTCCACGAGGCTGCTCTTGCCCAGCCCAGCACTGGAGAGCAGCGTGATGGAGCGTGGGGGAGGCTCAGTGAACCCCAGAATTTCCCAGCTAAGGCAGGGCCTCGCAGCAAGGATGCCCCATCTCCCAGCAGCACCTAGAAAACCCTTTAATAGCAAAGGCAGAGGTGGTCCCCACTGCTGGCTGTCACCCCAAGCAAGTACGGCTTGCCGACGGGTCCCGGTCCCCTCTGTGGGGTAAGGCAGGGGGTGGACGGGCTGCAGGAGGCCGTGGGGACCTGCACCACCCCAGGGACCTGCACCTCCCGGGCTCAGCTGTCGGTGAAGTTGGCCTTGCGCTTCTCCACGAATGCCGTCATCCCCTCCTTGCGGTCACTCTGGGACAAGCAGAGAGGTGAGGTTCGGGGGGGCTGCAGCGGCCCTGTTACCCCTCGTGCCACGAGGCTGATCCCCCTACTCACGGTGGCAAAGGTGGCGTAAAAGAGGCGCTTCTCTGTCCTGTTCCCCTCTGTCAGCGTCGTTTCGAAGGCTGAAAGCAAGGGAGAAGTTGTGGGGAGACTCCTCTGCCTGGCCTCGCAGTCCCCCCAAGGGGTTCCCAGTTGGTCCCCAGCCCCTACCAGCATTGACTGACTCCTTTGCCATGGCAGCCACCAGCTTGGAGTTGCTGGCGATCTTCTCGGCGCAGGCAATGGCTGCGTCCAGCAGCTTCTCCACAGGGTAGACCTTGCTGACGAGGCCTAGGACGGGCAGTGGGGGGTGGGGGTATGGCTCCCCGCCAGAGCCCTGCAGTGCCAGGGCTGTCCCATGCCCCTACCTGCCTCCTTGGCCTCCTTGGCCGAAATCCGGTCCCCGGTGAGCACCATCTCCATTGCCAGCGACTTCCCCACTGCTCTGGTCAGCCTCTGCGTCCCGCCGGCGCCTGGGCCATTTAGGGAGGGGAGAGGTTCAGAGAGGGGTACCTGGGTGTCCCCACCCCAGCTGGGATGGAAACTCCTGGCAGGTGCCTGCTGCTCACCTGGGATGGTTCCCAGCAGGATTTCAGGTTGCCCGAACTGTGCCTTCTCCCCAGCGTAGATGATGTCGCACATCATGGCCAGCTCGCACCCGCCTCCCAGCTGGCACAGGGGAGGCAGAGATGGGTCAGGGGGTGCCGGGGTGGGGGCAGGGGGTGCAGAGAGACGTGGGGGACACTCACGGCGTAGCCATTGACGGCGGCGATGATGGGTTTGCGGACAACAGAGACCGCGTCCCACCCGGCGAGGAAGCCACTGCTGTAGCACTCCTGGAAGGTTTTATTCTGCATCTCCTTGATGTCTGCGCCAGCTGCAGAGGGAAGCGCAGTGGGACGCCAATCCCCTCCAAAACTTTGGGGTGAGCAGAGGCCCCCGTCCTACCTGCGAAGGCTTTCTGGCTGCCGGTGAGGACGATGGCTCCCACCTCCGGGTCGCTCTGCATGGCCTCCAGCGCCCGCCGCAGCTCTGCCATGAGCCCCTCGCAGAGCGCATTGAGCGCCTGCGGCCGGTTCAGCTGGATCAGCCCCACGTTCTTCTGTGCCCCCGTCTTCTGGACCAGCAGGTACTGGAATGCGGCCCCTGCCCACCGCACCAGCACTGGCCCGTTAGCCCACCGGCTGCCGGGCACCGGGCAGACCCCCGGCCACCCTCGGCAGCGCCTGGCCACCGGCACTCCGTGCTATTTAAAGGCGACCTTGATGTCAGCGGTCATCGGCAGCCGGCGGGACGGGCTCGGAGGAGCTCCCAGTGCCACCCTAGCCCGCGAAGATGCAGCCCCGTGACCACCCTGTGCTGGGACAGCGTGCGTGGTCCAGGCACCCAGTGCTGGGATCTGCTGCAAGGTCCAGCGACCCCGGTGCCCGGTGCCCTGGTATGCAGTGCCACTGCCCAGACATGGCGCAGGGCCCCGGTGCCCGGTGATGGGCTCTGGAGCGCAGCTCCGGAACCACGTGCAACTCGCTGGGCACAAGCCCGCTGCTGGGACCGTACCTTGTGCTGGGTCCCGGTGCCCGGTGCTGTGGCCCCGGTGCACAGCCCAAGGACTCCGTGCCCGGCGCTGGGACCGTACATGGAGTAGGGACGCGGTGCCCGGTGCCGTGGCCTGGTGCGCAGCCCAGGGACCACGCGCAGGTCGATGGGCACATGCCCGGGGCTACGACCGAGCCCAGTACACAGACTCGGTGCCCGGCGCTGAGAACTGGGCTGGGCCAAGCCCACCCACCCGCGGTGCCCCCCCGTTGCCCCGGTGCTCACCGGCGCTGCAGCCCCGTGCGCCGCGGGGGGCGCGGAGCGGCGGCGGGAGGCGCGCTCGGGGC
>VZSE01002084.1:1186-28035 GCA_013398275.1 Promerops cafer | reverse complement strand
GCCAACTATCACATTATTTCCCTATAACATATATATATATACATATGTATGTATGTATTTATATACCAGTAAAGAACTGGTATTCCTTTTCCCATATCTTTGCCTGAAAGCCACTTAATTTCAAAGTTGCAATAATTTGGAGGGAAGGGGGTCATATTTTCCATTTCAAGGGAGGTTCCCACCTTCCTTGGCAGGCACCTGTCTTTCAAACTAGAACAAGGATATGGATTTTGTTTTTAATGCAAAGTTACTGTATTATGTACGTATTTAACAATGATAATGCTGCTGTCTGTGTGCTTAGGTGTGTAAATCTGTTGTGTCATGACCTTTGGTCTTCCCTGCTAATTTTTCTGATTCTGGCTTTAAAGCAGTTAAACATCAGTTTCCTGATTCTTGTAGATGTTTTGGGGTTCCTATTATTAAGGGCAAAGCCTCTAAATGCCACCTGCTTGCATTAATGTCAAGTTTGAATAAATATCACTTCCCTTTGTGTTTGTGGTCACCTAGTCTCAAAGCAATTCATAGGCAAGGGTTCAGCAAGGTCAGTGTTATTTATGACATGAAATGAAGGAACTTCAGAAATAAAAGACAGAAATATCAAAGACTTTAAAGGAATTTAGTAAAAAAGCAACACACTTTATGTGACACTTCAATTATGTAATATTACCCTGGAAGATGAGCCTGGCAGTCTGAAAGACTGGTACATTAAAGTCAACACATAGAGAACTTCTATACCAAAAATATTCTTTCTGACACTGAAAACCGGACAGTCACTTCCACAACGCAAATGAGAAAGAACAAAAGAAAGGACATAAAATTGAATGAAATTCTTCTCTTATCCATTATTTTGGTCGTGATTTTTTAATGCTCTTTCTACAAAGATGCAGATAAAGTATATATTGAGAAAGATTTCAAGTTTGTTAGTGCATTCCTTTAGATATTTTTTCCTTCCTGCAGAGGACAAGCACTTTGGTCTACAAAGCACTGTCTGGTTATTAACAATGTAAGATTCAGTACCATGCATATGGCACAGCTATTTCAGACAGTATTTATCCCATCTACAAACAAAATGTACCTAGTTTAATAGAAGGTGGGCCTTTTAAAGAATCCTGGAGCATAGTGGAAAACATTTGTCAGTACAGAAAGTGCAGAGTGAGTTAATAAAGTGCACTCAGGTTAAAAAAGATGCAAACTAAAACTTTGTAGCTACTGTGCTTTGTAGCAAAAGTTGCTTTTTTCCTTGAAGAGCAGAGCACTGGCCTAAATGACTTTTAAGGTACCTTCTAATACTATTTTGACATGATTCTCTCAGTTACTAGTTTGTAGCACTTACATGCTACATCATGGTGGTTCCTAAAAATGTTTAGTAGAAATCGACATGCAAATAAAGAAAAATAAGGAGGTTAAGAAAAGCCCCATTGAAACAATGCTTGAGACATTGCTGTGGATCAGTTGTTTGTGAGCTTCACCTCAAAATATGGCAATCTAAATGTTACAAGAAAGATAAGAAAAAGCCACAGAAAAATTAAACTTAACACTTTGAACATGGGATGACTGACGTTCTTTCTACAGTCAAAAAAGATGAGATACTCATCCTCTGCAGATGCCTTGCTCTTTACAACAATAAATGGACCTTACCTGCCTCATTCAGACTAGTGCTGTCACTTTAGCATAACTTTGGTTAAAAAAAGCCAGGATTAATGTCTTCCAAAGCAATCCAACAACTGCCATTGGGCAACATCTGTGGGAAACCAAAGAACTCTATTCCACACTCTGAAGGCTGCCCCAAACCACAAAACTGTGCATCTCAATTTAATCTCACTTGAAAAGTGGTCGGAGAAAGCCCATAGGGAAAAATGGGCACACGAACCAATACCTATTTGTTTACAGGAAGCAAGAGAAAACTCAAGGAATACTTTTTTTAATATCTATAATCAGAGGTCATAGCAGAAGCACATGTTGTTAAAAAGACAGGCTTTGCCAAGGATACAAAAGGGAGGTCACTAGGCAATTAGTACAGTGGGCTGCGCTGACCTAGAGGTTTAAAATCTGTCAATCCATGATATTCTCATTCCCCATGTGTGAGGGATGAGCCATCCAGAAACACATTAAAAAAAACAGCATGCAAAAATAAAAGGTTCTCTTCAGTCTGATTTCTTCAGACTTCATTTTAGTAGGAAATACTGTTTGCAGCTTTCAAATCAGTTCTCCCACATCAGGCAGATTAGATAGTACAAAACTGAGCACACAAAGACAAACAAAAGCTGACTTCCATCTAGCCTCAGAGAAACTGCAGTCATTCCAAGGCAGGGAGTCCTGCTGCTGACTGGAACATGCAGCCTATGCAAGCTGGTGCTAGTTTGACCAAGAGTGCTACCTAAAATGCTAAAGGGCAGTAGGACCCTCCAAGGAAAGACAGCAGTTCAGCTATGCCACTGAAGATAGACATCAGTGGCTTTTGCTGGGATGGCAATTCCCATTTCAGATTTAGCTGTGAAAAAACAAAAGAAGCATCTGGGCTAAATGATGCAAAGTGACCTTCATGGATCAATGGCAACACTTTTCAACGTTGAGAAAAGATTGGTTCACCCAAGCTTTCATTACAATGGGAAATTTTTAGAAATCAGCGTAGTGCCAAGTTCTCATGAAAAAGGTAACCATAGAAGGAACTGACGCTCTCATATCACTGAGTTATCTACAACGCTGGCTGAAAATGAGGCAAATGCTGCCAGGTTGTATATTGGTAATGGCTTCAGTAGTTACCAACCCATAATACTGCTAGAGTGTAGCAAGCGCAGACATTCAGTTTAGAAATTCCTGTATCACTACCCCTGACTAGAAAAGTGAATCCCCAACAGTTTCAAAGGTTTGATAAAATTTTCTTGTGTTTTAAGAGAAGAAGACAGCTGTATTGCTCTAATCTGCTTAACTACAGTGGTATTATCAATTCCTCTCACTAAGAGACACTTCAATGTTAAAACCCATGTTTTTTACTTGGCTGCAAATACCTGTATGCATTAAATAGATGTCTCGATTACAGCAAATGCTGCCCTTTTTGGTTTCCTTGTTTATTAGACTGCTCAGCACTTCATGTACATTATGTGAACTCTTCCTGAGGGACTTAAGTTTTGAATTATACATGACTATTTCTAGTTAATAATACAATGCTTTTTGTCTTTCAATAGTTGTTTAGTTCATTAACTCCCTACAACCAAGTTGTTTATATTAAAAAGTATAATTTCTGCTCTTGCTATCCTATATTTTCACAAAATCCATTTTGCTCTTGCTATTCTATATTTTTGTAGAATCACAGAATTATTAAGGTTGGAAAAAACCTCTAAGATCATCAAATACAATTGTTTCCTCGTTTTTAGAAAGAAAGAGTTGGTAAAATTAAACTGTAGCTGCCAAAAGTTACCATATAAACAAACCTGTTACATAAGAAAATAGTACATACTCATGACAGGCATGCAGTTAATCTTCAAAATGTTTCTGTTTGGCATACAATATTAATCAAATTCTCTGATGGCAAAACCTTGCTGGTTTTATTGGAGTTTTACCAGTCTACTTAGAAGGTACTGGAGAAACTGACCGAAAAGAGGCAGAAACACGGAACTGTTAAGAAAGGCTTTTGTATCATGTCTTGGGCCAAGGCAGATTGACCCTGGGCTACAAAATTAAATAAAATTGGTGCCTGAGCTACATGGGGCCAAAGGGGTGCTTAGTTTTGGTGGTGTTTCAGAGCTGCTTGCTGAATAGGAGGGCTGGGGCTGAACACCATTTGGCACTGGACAAGGTGCCTCTTCACATCAAATCCCCCAGAATGGGATGAGGGAGGAATGGGATGTGGACTTAGAAACAGACTGATTGACCATGATAACCAAAGAAGAATGAAAAGGTTACACTTAAAACAGGACTGAGGGACAGGAGTCTAGAGTAGTACATAGGGCAGACCCAAAAAATAACATGAGAAAAGAGCAAACTCGGAGCAAAAAGACAAACAGATGGTCCAAGAATCTGGGCTGCCCCAGACATGGTTGCTTTCCAACCTGTGGAAATTGAATGGGAGAGGATCACCACCTACAATGACACTCTTGAGGTTTATCCACAACCCTTCTAGCTATTTGTCTAGAAGCTAAAAATCCACCTGTATTGATCCAGTAGCCCAAGGGGACTCTCCTCTGACTATGGCATCTTCCAGATTACACACAGCCCTGCCATGACATTTATACACTCTCCACGGACAGAGATCTCCAGGTAGCAATAACATGGTATATAATGAGACAGGACGCTTCCCTGCAGTTGTTAGTTCAAGTTTAGCAAGTTCAGCTAAGCAAACACAACATTCCCAAAAGATATACACAGACTATGACCCTGTGATTCCACACTGAGGTTTCCTGTTATCATAGAATTGTTTAGGTTGGAAAAGGCTTTTGAGTCCAACCATTTAACTAGCACTGCCAAGTCCAAGACTAAAACATGGCTATAAGTGCCACATCTACACATCTTCTAAATACCTCCAGGGAAAATATAGACTTTTAAAATCCCTTATCCTCACTGTATGACAGCTACATATACACCAGAGATCCTCACATCTGAGCTTACAGGAACAGGTAAAAAACACATATTGCATTAAGACACAGAATTGAAAAGTGAGTTTCCCTACATCATTCAACCTGTTTGGAAGCAAGCTGTGGAGGAGGAGGCTTTGAGCTGAAGGCACAGGGTTGTCTAGTTCTTGTCCCCTACGCTATTATTAGTTCAGACCTGTCTGTACTGGTTGAAACCTCACTCTGTGATGTCAAAATATCTTCTTACATCACTTCACAGAGTAAAGCAAAATGCAGTCCTGAAAATGCAAGGTTATCTGTAGTTTTAGTGCCTATTACCAGGCTTTGACTGTTTCTCAGCATCCCCACTGAACTCACTGCAACCTGTAAGAACTGCGCATTTTCTTGATTTCATTAAACTTTCACCTCCTAGCAAATGCTGTGTGCTAGCCAGCATAATTTGTGTTCCCTTGTGAAGAGGCTTTGTGAAAGCTGGAGCTGCAGAGTCTGGATTCACCCTGCACAAACACACTGCAGTAATCTATACAGATAAAGCACTCGGCATCTGCACCAGGGTGCCTTTGGGGTGCGCTCTTTGGCTGTGGCAGTAATGTGGATAAGAGACAGCAAAGCCTCTGAGCAGCACGTGCAAGACACAGATTCATTCACTCTAATTCGACTTATGTCCTCCCTGCCCCCCCCCGTATGTCAGGAAAAGTGAGGAAGATGAACACAAGAGGCTTCACCACTCAGACTCACGAACTACCAAGCACTATATAAACTGGAACTCAGCAGCCATAGCAAGATCTACTGGACTTAATCAAAACAAGAAAAAGACAGTACAATAAATGTATCCCAATCCCCATCTGTCCTCTAGGTGAAAAGGAAATAGTCTTGCTACATATGGATAGTTCCCACACATATGCTGAGAAATAGTAATAGTCTGTCCATAAAGGAAGGAGGCTAACAGTAGCATAGATTGATTTCAGCTCATTTCAGGACTATTCTATATGTGCTGAAAAGAAAAAAGATGATGGGACTGTGAATTTAACCACCCATGGTCTGGTCAGTATTAAAAAGTGATGAAAAATATAATCACAGCCTTAGAAGCTGGTCAAGGGAGGCTGATGGTGAAACTATGGCTCTATTTTTTTTTCCATAAAGGGAAGCTGAAGAGAAAAGCCAATGTGATTAATGTGTTGGCTGTTAATGCCAGGTTCCATGGGCAACAGCCTGAATTTAATCCTATGAATCACTAAAAGGAAAATGTTTGGTTGAAATAGCTTGCTCTCAGAAGAGCTCCCCGCTCCTGCCCTGAGTCTGTTCCTGAATGAGCTGCTGTTGTTCAGCACATCAACAAAACAGATTAACTATTAGATAATCTGATCTGAGGGGAGAAGCTCCCCACTAGCCATGCCACACTCTGCTAAAAGCACAGGGCATAAGGAGTCACAAATATTAAGCAGCACAGTCTGGTCTGTCTCTTGTCTGTACAGAGTTTGGAAGCATTTCTTCTCCAGTCAAAAAAGGCAAAAGGATTTCATGTGGCGACAGCCTACTCTTTGCTTAAAATGCCCCCACAGAACATGGAAGCTGCTGTCTGAGTTAAGATATTATTCTAGAACTATAAGCAATGCATATTGTGAAAACCTGCCTTTAAAATGACAAATAAACCTCATCTAACAACAATTTACTTCTAAATGCATAAAATTGCATGTATATTTTTTATGTTCCTAAGTAGAGAGGTAAACCCCAGTATTATGTCTTCTTTTTCTTTTGCTTCCAGCAGCTTTTTATTAGTCAGGCCTATTCTCCTCTATCCTTGCAGTGATCCTTTTCAAATGGTTTTATTTCTTCCTGTCAAGTCAATGTAAACGGCTATTGCTGAATTAGAGAGATCTGCTTTTCTCCACCCAAAGAAGTGATTTAAATCATAAAGCACCTACCAGGAAAGAAGCAGGCAGTGAGACACAGCAGCTGCTGCTTTTTTGAGCAGCTGGACAGCAACAAGCTGACAACATCACAGCAACACATGGGGATTTTTCAAAATTAGGACCTGTGTATCCGCTGCATAATTTTTTCACATTTACACAGGTTATAAGAATTTATTTTGTCCAGGCTTCAAAATTGAACCATTATTCTGTGTGACTTTAAGTATTTTGAAAGTATGATACACTACAGTAAGATAAGTAAAGTACACTGCTCACTGCAAAGAGGAAAGTAGATGTTCACGTAGGTACTTACGAGGTACCTGGTTCTGAAAGTCATAACCCAGCCTTAATATTTGCTGGAACTTTCCCAAACATCTAGGACAGCCTTGGACTAACCTGGTCCTTAGGGACCATGCAGACAAGGGATTTTCACTCTGTAAGCCTGTTTAGTACCTTGAGGGCAAAGGCATGGCTTAGCACGTGTACCTCAGAAATCACTGCACCGTGGGAGATTAGAGGAGCAAGATCTGCAATGGCTGGGCTGGGAAGGGGTATCTGAGGCCTATCTTCTGCAAATTTCTTTGCCAGACATGGACTGTGATTTGTAGTTCACCTCCTCCTAGAGCTCACTTCCCTGCAAAGGCATTAAATCCATCCAAAGCTTAAAAAATAGCAATCCAGACACTACATTGCCAGTGTAAACTCTGCTACCTTTGTTTAGGCTGCAATGTTATGTGCTGGAGGGCACAGAAGGCATCTCAGAATAGCTGAAATTCTGAAGAACTGAAAATACTGACAGAAGTTGACTATGTTGTTTAATACAGAGAAATAAGTACAAGAAGAATTTTTAAGTGCAGCCTAAGGGACCAATTTAGTGCATACATGTAGGGCCACTGGATCACAGCTGAATAACAGCACTGACATCCTGTTGCGTGCATGATGTGCCCAGATGTGTGAAATAAAACGGAGCTGCAGGAAGAGTGATCTTCAAGTTACAGTACAAACAAGCAGCCATCACAACATCATCCATGCAACACATTTGTGGAGAGGGGAGAACAGGTGCACATTTGGCACTCATTAAGAGTTAGTGCCTGCAATGAGAATCCTTGACTATTAATCCCAGAAATTTCCATTTTCAAAAGATGTTCAGTCATTTGGCCAGATGTTTCTTACATAGCCTTTAAAAGAAACTGCCCTATGTCTGTATCATAAATATTTGACTGTCTCTTAACAATGGAAATTTATTTAGCCAACAACTTATTAATAAAAAGACAAACATACAGCTTCCTCTGGATGTTTTAGTTCTTTGCCACATACAAACTACAGGCAACATACAATGAAACAGTACAGTTCCAGATTTTTTTAAGTATGAAAGTCATGAAATATATTCTGTCATAAAACCAACTCTGAAATCACAAAAATATTCTTTTGAGTTGTAGCTTACACAGGGTAAATTATTTTCTGTGCAATGCCTTTAGTGATATAGAAATGTACTCTTGCAATTATGTCAGGCTACTAAATAACTCTTTAAAAATTAACCACCACCCTGCTCAGAGTGGCACATGTATTTTTTCTAACGATGCCAATAACAATTTTGACCAACTAAACAAAAAGGAAGTGGAAGCAGTGATTAAACTAAGTGGAAAAAAACTCTAATAATGCTTCTCAGAGTTCAAAAATCTGAGAGACTCACTTCCAGTGTTGGAAGAAAAACAAACTAGATCCTATTCTTCTTGGAATGAAAATGCCTCACCTTCAATGGAAACAGTCAGTTTCACGTGTGAAATTTTCTTCCACTGCCGTTTAACTAGCAGGAGCCTGGCTGAGTTCTTCATAAGCTTATAGTTTAGTTCATGGCTGCAAAGAACTGGCATAGTTCCTGCACTTTTGCACTAGTATGGGTTCTGAGCCAAATCCTTGAGTCTGAACATAATCAGCCTCTGAGGATTAAGTCTTTATCTAAGCAGAAAGGGGAGATACCACCTACAAGGACAAATTTCCAGAGATTCCCCTAAACTGATTTTAAAAGCTAGTCCAAAAGAGTCATTCTTATGATTAAATGTCTTCTAATAATTTTAGACAAATCTAGACTTCCAAAGTTTTAGCTGGGCCTGTAGTCCAGCTTCTTCTCGGCAAAATACATTTTATGCTAATTTCAGTCTAAGCTGGGAGAAATCCTGGGTGAACTGGTGCCATGGCACATATCATGCCTTAGCCACAAGCCCCCCAGACATTCTGCATTTGAGAATCCATTGCCATTGCCAAAAAGCTCAAGTTGCCAACTTGTGTGTGTGTGTGTGTGTGTGTGTGTGTGTGTGTGTGTGTGTCCATCACATTCTAGAATAGTTTTTCTTCAAAAGATTAACACGGACCTTCTCAGATGCCTCAAATCTGGTTAAACTACATATAAACTATTTATAAAGAGATTAGCCAGCCAAAGCACCCACACTGAAATTAGGACCACCATAGGTAGAAAACCTGCCATCCTTCTCTCTTCTAAGCTGAAGAGATTTATGAGGGTGGTGAGGCACTGGAAGAGGTTGCCCAGAGAAGCTATGGATGCCTCATCCCTGGAAGTGTTCAAGGCCAGGTTCGGTGGAGCTTTGAGCAACCTGGGATAGTAGAAGGTGTCCCTGCCCACAGCAGAGGGGTCGGAACTGAATGATCTTTGACAGTCCTTTCCAACCCAAACCATTCTATGGTTCTATGATTCTATAGAAAAGTTAAGGTTTCCTAAACCTTTTCAACGTTGAGACTTCTTGTACATGGTAACAGAAAAAGGGAGATTTAAAACCTAGTATTAAAGCATCACATCCCAATTAATGAGTATTTAGGGAAAGTGTTTAAGTTCCTCACTTTCAGGGCCTTGGTTTGACAGAATAGAAAATTGGGGGCCACCTATTCAGTTTCTCAACCTAATCCTTCAGTTTGCTTCTCGCACCTGAACACTCTAGTAGAACAAATGAGGCAAACAGACTGCAAGCAGCTGGACTGACAAAGGATTGGGACCACACCTTGTACAAAATGCTTTCGGTTTTTGTCTTTTGTGGATCCGCTTTGTAATGCACTTCAAGAAAACAAATGCATGAAGCAGGACAAAGAAACCCCAGAGGTTGCTGTTTCTGTGCCCACTACTGCCACACAGAAGTCTGACATCAATAAAGGAAGTTACGTTAAAGTCAGGAAATGGAAGATTGTCAGTAGACCTATTTCCCATAACTACATCAGTATTTGGTCAACTTTTTAATTTGAATACTCTGTACTAAACTAGACAGCCTAATTATTCTTTCTCATAACAAACAGTTTTCAAGAAAGAGCTTTCAATGTAGGATGAAAATACCAGATGGATCATCCATTTAAACCAGAATGTTGAAGCTAAAGAAAGCATAAGGGTGTCATTCAAATTTTGTGCCTAATCTTCCCCCTATTCTCCAGGAGATGCTCGACTAAATGAATAACAACTGTGCATGAGGCAGTAAAATACGATACTTTTTTAATGACTAACAAGAATGAATTTATCCTACCTTTGTGTTTCTCTGCTATGCTATGACTGAGTAATGGAAGATAGTTCTATACACATTTATCATCCTAGATTTACTAAACAACAGAAATCAGCTTTCCAATGTCCAGTAAACAAGGAATAAAGAAAACTTTTAATTCTCATTTTTCTGCCTTTCAACCCACCATCCTGTTATTAGTAAGACGGACTTAAAAAGCCAGTTTTCCCTCTTCGGACAAAGCACAAACCAAACATTTCTGCACCATCCAGGATTTTTTTCTGTAGACCATTTATAAACCAAGGCTTACTGTATCCATAAAGAAGTATGGAAGAAAGAAAAGCATCATTTTGTGGGCATTATTACAGCAACAAAATGACAAGAAGCAAGCTCTAATCCAGCTACTGGTACACATGGTACACATGTAGCAAATTACCTTAGATCAGCTTAAATTATATTAGAATCACATTCTGTAGTAATGTAAAATATAGGTATATTTTAGTAAAACCAACATTTTTTTCTCCTAAGTAAATTTCAAGTATTAGTATATTTACTTCTCTTTGATATCTATTCTCATTCTGCTTTTAGATATGAGTAACTGTTACAGCTCATCTCATATAATTGTTTAGAAATTTTATCATCATCATCATGTGGTGTTTTTGCTCAGAACAGTATTCTTCTTTCTTCTCTAATTAAAAAGTGGCTAAAATATAGGAGCAGAAACAACTGGTGTGAGGATTCATGGACCTGATGACAGATCAGACAACTAAAAAATTACTCCCTGTAGAATGAGTCATCCATGTGAGTATAAAATGAAAAAAAAAAAATCAACATTTCATTTCTATTAAAAATACTAATAAAACATTGGTGGAGAATGTATAATTAAACTTTCTGCAAAAATTTTCATGAAATGTTTTGCTATTTACATACATCTTCCGATCCAAATTCAATGTGTACTGCTTCTTTATGTAAAAAATGCCAGAAATCCAAATTTTTTCTATATTCTAGATTAAAATAACATTCATTCACCTCTTCTAAATAATTCAGCCTTCAATATAAGATGCAGCAGAACATGGCCTTTTAATACCAGCTTAGATGGGGCTTTTCAGAGTGCAGGACACACAAACAAGGAGTGGATCCAAAGAAAACCATTATGGGAACTGTACGATGATTCTAATAACAAAGATCACTAATCACAATGGACACATATTATGAACACTATTAAATATACAAAGTAATATTCTAGTGCTTCATCACATTATGCTCTAATGACAGATGTCTCCCGAATCTTGAGTGTACTAACTGAAATACACAGAAAAGATGGAGCCAATAGAATTCATGAGATGAGAAAGAGAAGGTTTTTATTGTAAAATTAAACTATGAAAGAAATAACTTCCTGCACTGTCTAGAACCAATTCCTGTACTAATAATTTTACACCTACTGCAGTATACTTTTTCAGCAGGAAAAAAAGAAAGCAGCCAGACATGCTTGTTTGCAGTGGGATTCAAAAGCAACAGGACTCCACCTCAGATACTAGAAATTTTCTTCATGATCACCTTGAAGAATTTTAAGGGCCATTTTGAAGAGGCCAAATGCATCATTTCTGAGCTGAGAGGATTTCACATGTTTTGTGTGTTAGAAATAAATTTCTCCATGTCTTTATTTTAATTTCTGAAGCACATCAAAGAAATAAAAAGCAAGCAGGGTGGTTCAACTGCTGACAATTGCCTAAACATCACATTTGAATCTTGCATCAAGACAAAAACTTTATAATTTCTTTTATTTTCATTTAAGACTTTCCTGCCACAATAGGGGTATAGACTTAGAGAAGTCATGCTACCATCAGACATATTTTAAAACAAGAGGAGAAAATCTTCAAATTATTTCAATTTTTTTTTTCTCCAGATTTCCTAATTTCCCTGTTTTAACAAGGTCTTAGAACCATTAGTATAATCTGTGACACAACCAAGCATGAAGTCTGTAAAAGACTTCTCCATCATCAAGCAAGATCTTCTGAAACTGATGCTGTATGAGAAATGTTGGTACCAGCAGGACCATAGAGATTTTAAGTATGCAGAGCTGTTGTCTTTCTCTCTATTACTCTCTATCTATTGCATCATTACCTAATGTATGTTTCTACAAGCAAGCACCACAAAGCAAGGAATAATGAAAAAAAAAGGGAAGGTAATAAATCAAGGGAAAAGAAAACTATAGGTTGGCAAAGGTGAAGAACCCAGCTTCTTCTCACAAAATTGTCTCTTTTGCATTCAAAACATGAGGCTTCAGCTGGAATGCTTATTACGAGTAGCTGTGTTTTTGAAGTCAGAGGCTCCTGCACTTAAACACATTTGGATCTTCCTTCTATCACATACTATATATTCCACAGTGCCTTTCACAGACTCAGCTGTAGGTATCACTTCAGCACTCTTTTACTGAAAAGCAGCACAAAATTAAAATCTCAGAGAATTCATATAGTCTACCTTTTCATGCTTTGTCTTTTGAGACCTTTGTATGAATAATTCATTAATGGGTGAGTGAAAAAAAAGAGAAGGGAAAAGGTATAAGAGCTTTCTACTATCATATACAAAGTGTAGAAGAGCGAGTTTTCAGAACAAAAACAGCTCCTCTTTCTAAGTATATGCATATTCATAACAGCACAGAGGGAAAAGACAAGGACCAGTACAGCTGGTATCTTACATTTCTGTGGGGATTCTGTAACAAGCATAGTTAATCTTAAGACCTGAAATCAATATTGTGGAAATATAATGAAAATCTTAAATGTACCCAGAAATTAATGTATTGGGCTCAATTAACTTCTCACAAACATAACCGGAAAACTTGACTGTGATGGGGGTTCTGATTTGGGCTGGAAAATTCATGGAAGCACTTAGAAAGGGGGTGGTTGTGCTTACTCCTTAGTGACTTTGCTATGTGCCCATCCCTCCCACCTACAAATGTCACTACAAAGCAGACTGGAGAACACACAACTCTCCAAGTCTCTCCTGAAATAAAACCCCACCTATTTAGGATCCTGCTGCAGAAGCTGCACATCCTCACAGCTTGCTGAAGCTCTGGGTAGCCACAAAGCATTCAAGAACTATGGGATGTTCCCAGTGTGGGATGCTCCAGCAACCTCTAAAACAGTGGGGGTACTGGGCTTGTCCAAAGACACTGATGAGGTTGAGGGGAAGCTATCCCTTTTTTTTCCAGAAACAAGTCCTCAGATAAAAATGATCTGAATGTCAAGCAGAAGTACTAAGGAAATGAGAGGAGAAAGGAAAAAAAGAGGTTCTGCATGAACCTCACCTTTTCTTGTTTCTGGACTTCATAGCTTTTTTGGGGAATAAAAAGAAAAAAAAAAGCCTTAATTAAAAAAAAGTGGAAACAATGACTATACTCTCAAGTCTCACACAGAAAAGTAACAAAGAAGAAACCTACAGCACTTTATGGTCTCATTTTGAAAAACTGACAGGTTGGAAAAACAGGTTAGAAAGCTGAACTGATGAAAATCTGAACTACGAGGGTTGGAGGCCTGCAATGAAATATGTGACGATGAACTACATAATTGTAGGTAAAAAGAGTACTTTGAAATACAATAAAATTCATAGCAGGGGTCTGCAATATTCATGGTGGGTAAGGAAGGGAGAGGAACATTAAACATATGGTTTTCAACTTTTCTCCTTTTACTTTCTGACACACTTGCAGTCATTCTCCAGGCATAAGCAATGCTACATAAAAAGAGTCATTAAGAATAACAATCCTACTCATATTTAATTAATATTCTATCTCTTATATTTTTTCATTATTTAAAGAAATTTAACTACACAGGAATCAGAGCTCTTAACACATTACAAGGATTAATTAGCATCACTACATTGTCCCTTTTGGGAGATTATTCAACACTCAAAAATTCAGAGGACAATTGCAAGTTTTGGCCTCTGTAACACTGATAGTAGTTTCTTTAAAAGTCTCCTTATAGCAGCTTCCCTTAGCAGTGCTGACAATGAAAAAAGGCTTCTGTAAAGCACTGAAATGGAAAGATCAAAACAATAAGAAAATAGCGTATTTTAGAAAACCGAACAAAAACCCCAACACCTTAACTAGGGGGGAAAAAAAAGGAAAACAAAACCAAAATGTATGCCACCACCAGTGGAACTGCAGAGCTCAACATGTAATTAATCCACTTTCATACCTGCCTACCACTTGTATTCATTGTTTGGTTTGGGTTTTTTTCTTTCCTACATTTAACTACAACATGAACCAGGCATGTCTTTTTTCCTGGCAGGTGGATCTCTTCCTCTTCCTCTTCCTTCTAGCTCAGAACAAGGTTGGTAAAGATTCATGCAAAGAAACTCTTAGTATATAGGATGTGTTGATAAATGAAAGAATAACATTATAACAAATTCAAGGAAATAGTTTTCTTTTTCAGAAGTTATTACCTTAAGCAGATCTAGCTTTTATATTACATATGCCACTGACACACAAATATTAGACACCATTTAATATACCTTTTTGTCAATAAATAACAGCACTCAACAATATCAAAGCTATTTTTGAAAGGAAGATATAAAACTCAGTCATAGTGCCTTTATATTCCCAGGCAGTATTCCCAATATTATTTTTTTCCTGTGATCTCAGTAAGTTTTGTGATATAGCTATTTATGGACCATGGCTGGATGCATATTTAATGTGTTAAGCAATCAATTTTATTAATTGTAGAAGTTTTAATCCATCTTTCTTATGGCAAGATCTTAATTATCCTTCAGCCACGGTACTTTGCTAATACCAGCCTTTGTCAGACCTGTTCCAAGTATGTAATTGTGTCCCATCTACTTGGCCATTCAGAGCTAGGAAAAGAAAGAAAACTACCCCAGGACCTTGTACAAGAATATACTGCACTGTCAGCTAAAATGTCTGATATTTTTTACTTGAAGACATTATTTTGTAGTTGATACTGCAACTGAAAACTATCGAAGAGGCAAAGGAGTCTCTAAGGGATATGGCAGTGCTAAAAATGAGATTCCTGTTTAGAAGAAACACAGCTTAAACAAAATAATCAACTGTTTTCTTTCTTTACAAAGTTAAACACAACAATCCAAATGTACCCACCACATGTTGCTGGCTAAGATCTGAGCTCTCAATAACTCATTAAGAATAATAGTGAGTACTTCACCGGGTAACTTGGACACAGCTCCAGGCTTAGACAGATCAGGCAGATGCCTGAGACAGCTTTTGGTCAGGGCAGGATAGAGCCTGGCCAGCTGCTGGTGCCGTGCCAGGACTTGGAGCACATGGCTCCACAGCCACTGTAGAGGTCTTGGTTTTCCCCTGCTCCCTCCCCGCCTCTTCATTTGGAAGACCCGTGCCCAGGCTGGGCTGCCACAGAGCGCAGGTTTGCCCAGCAGCAGTGGCTTGGCTTGGATCCATCCTGAGCAGCACTCCCAGTCAGCTCCTGGCCACCACGCTGACTCACTCCCAAGTCAGTCTGTGTATAGCCAGATTTTTAAATGCATGAGTTTTTTGTTTAAATTCATAAACCTGGCACCCCTCCATGGCTTATTCAGATACTACTTCCCACTGCATAATCCACACGTCTTCCCATTTAGATGTTAAGTCTGGCCTAGTTAGCGATATCATTGCTAATGACTCTGTCCAGTCATGGTTCTGCTGCATATATTTTTTTTACCCCTATTTTTGGGCTTCCTACTTCCTTGAAAATATCTCCTCACGCCAAGACCAATCTACTTCAAAACAATTGTGAACCATCAATTTGGTTCATACTAGTCACCTGCAGTATTCACAAATAAGTGAATTTGCAGACTGTGAACCCTTTGGAGAGGAATTTTGTCAAGTCTAACCTACAGAACATCGACATATTTTATACATTAAAATATCTATGGAAAGACAAATCCAGCCTGAACTACTTTTCTGCTACAGGAAGAGGAAGTCACTAATGTGATTTTCTGGCAAGAAGCACATGCCACTGTATAAAAACCAGGCTCTTATATTTTAAGTTTCTTTAATTATCTGCCTGCTACAAAGGACCTACACTTTTTATATGCCTCATTCACATCTCCCTTATCATGTGCTCTGGCTGTTCTTCCCCTTGTGAGAAACGACGCCCACTTTTAAAATTTTAAAGGTTTATTAATCCTTAACAAGAATATAAAAAAGGACTAAATAAGGAAAAAGTTTCAGCGCTGGGAGCTTCCGTGCAAGCCTCCATGCAAGCCACATGCTTGGCTACAAAATTGATGTTCTGCCTTTTTATATCTTTAGCCCCCTCCCCAAGTCTTGTCACTCAACTCTTCTTTCACTGCTCAGTGGTGGAGATCACTTTCTTATATCTTGATTGGAGGTCTGGAGTTGCCAAAGTAACAAGCTGGCCCTCTCAAATGTCCCGGGTACTAAGAGCATCCTGTGATAACAATGTATGGGCGAGGGAAGATAAAATTTACAAAACTTCTCTTAACATATACATAATATTCACTCTTTAATTGTGAGAGCCAACTATCACATTACTCATCTGTAACACCCTGCTGTTCAATGCTCCTGGCATTTTTTCCAGTAGTCCCCCAGACACTTCCTCCTGCCACCAAATTCAAAGGCCTTAAGAAAGGTGTGCTGTGCCACTTTCTGCTCCTTAGGGTATGTGAGAAAGCTGCCCAGGGCTGGCAGTTACAATGCAGGACCTCTGGGAGCTCAAGCTACAATGCCTACAAGGATACTAGAAATCTCTGTTTAAGTGACTAAATCCCGCTCCCAAAGCCAGTTTTTTTTTTTTGCTCTGGACAGCAGACACATATGACACCCTGGTAGCATGCTTCCCATTTGAGGCTGTGTGCATAAATCCCATGTTTTCTGGCAATGTGATGTCCTTTAAATGGTTTGTCACCTGTTTTTTCAAGATCTGTGCCTTTTCAAAGCTGAGGAATCATACCTCCAGAAAAGGTTTAAATGCCAACTTTCATGCATAAATAGCAAAGCCAAACTGGGCAGAGCAGAAGAGCAGGTCCTTTTGGTTCAGTGAACAGATGCTGTCCCATCTCACTGGGATCTCTTTTCCAGGCAGATATTGCACAATCATGTGTGACTGTGGGATATACATCTGGAACTTCTGGTCTGTACCTTTATTTTTCTGTATCTGTCTATCCATGCTTTTATCTAGAGCATACCAATAACAAAACACTTCTAATTATTCTAAACTTACCTATTAAAATTCAGTGTTTCCAGATTTGAAGCCTCCACATTTTCACTCGAGAACATATTATGACACAAATGTACAGGGACTGAAGAGACAGAATGCTAGGAAAGAGGAGTATGTTGGAGTCTTGCTATTAATTGTTACTCTCTTAAGGAGTACAGAAAAAAACTCATCAAAACATGCCCATCTGCGTTAAGCCCTGGGACTGTGGTGGAGACACATGGATAAGGGTCAGAGACAGTCACTTATCAGCAGGCTTCTACAGCACCAATGTCTTCAGCAAAAGTAACAACTCCAAGAAAAGAAATACTGGTCTGTGGGATTCTTTTTAGGGGACAAGAAACAGAAAGATGGAAACAGAGGCAAAGGAGGAGACAGAAAGCCTGAGGATCTCTCATCTTTTTGCCCCTCTGAAAGAAAACGATGGAGCTCTGAAACTTATTTCTCAACATGTGTGTACATGCATGAGGAGGGAGCAAAGTTACAAGGACAGCTCAAAGAAAGGAGGAGAATTCAGACAGAAAACTAAAAGAGAGCAAAGAAAAAAATTTCTGATAATCTTCAAATTAAAAAAAAACAGTAACATAAATTTTCACCCAGAATCATCTCCCTGGTCCCAGGTAATGCAATATTCAACTTAGACTCAGTTATTTTTCAAAACATCAGAACTTTGGTGTGAAACAACAGCAAGACAACCTGACTGTTCCAGTGACACATCCATCAGCCTCATCCTTTGTCCTGACCTTCATGGAATTCATCAGCACATCTGCCCACCAGATCAGTTTCTGCTTAAGCACAAGAGTATGATTAATTAGCAAAGGAAGGGTCAAGGAGAACTTAGTCACAAAAGCAATCAGGAAAATACATCTAAATAAACGTGACTGCTGTGGGAAAAGAGGTGAATTGCTGTGTGCACTAAATAATTAGAATTTTCTGTTTTTTCCAACTCCCACCACCATCTTCCCCTAGATGGGAAGTGGCAAAAAGTGTGACCCAGAAACCAGTCAGACACAATGAGTGTTACCTAGAAGGGCTGTGTTTCATTTCCAAAAGGCTGCAGGCATATTCCTCATAGAGCTGTATATGTGAAGAATATTACACAAGGAACAGAGACCAAATTTTGGGACTGAGAGCCATCTCATTAGTGGAGATATATATCAAAGCACAGAAAAAGTAGTTTCATAGACAAGTACATCAATTATATAATTATCCTGCTGGCAGCAGTTCAGCCTCTTCTGCTTCCATTGTATTTATATTCAGTTTATGTAAAAACTTTCTGTAAACATATGCATATTTCTCCATGCATTTCTTATTCATAACTGCTGTTTACTTTATGTTGTTAGCTTTTGCACTCACTTGCCCATAACGTTTTTGTTATTTAAAAAAACAACAAGCAACAAACCCCACAAAAAGAAACACTTGCAGGGTGTTTAAAGGAAAAACGTCTATTCAAGGATGAGGGAAAACTACCACTTACACCAAGCAGTGTGGTGACAAACACATGACATTATTAGGTATTCATATTCTTTCCTATAACTCCCTTTGCATTTACCTTTTGAAGAAGGGAAGCAAAATAGAAAGGTGATCATTCTAAAGATCACTCCCAACAAGGAATAAAAATGAAACAAACCCAGCCTTTGCAGACAGATTTTCTTCATCAAATCCTTTTCTTCCACTAGCTTTGACACATCACTCATGAATGCACACATCTCAAAGACTCCAGGCAAGAGGACATGAAGCCTCTCCCTGGTGTTCAGATTTAGGGAACAGTGACGAACTGGCATCCCTTTTCTCTGCCCCTTCATTCCCACTACACTGCATCTGAGCAGATCATTCTTTTAGCAGCTGTTTTTCAGGCAGTCGTTCCCCACAATGCTTTTTTCTGGCAGAGGCAGCAGTCGTTCATCCAAGCACCAGGAAAACAAACCAGCAGTTAGGCAAAAACGTGAGTGCAGCTGGCAGAGCAGCAGAAAAAACAGGCTCATGGCATGCTGTTTGGAAGACAGTTCTCACAGCTTATGCTACTGTCATATTTAGATTAATGATGCATTTTATTTTCTAAACAAGTTAAAATCCCTCCCTTCTTCCCCTCTTGCTCATACACATACAGATGCCCCCATCACACAAATCCCTCATTATGTACAATTCAGCTACAGCTCACTACAAGCTGATCAAGTTAACTTTGACACAAATAGGAATTCAATCTGAAACAGGCTTTCAGAGAAAGAAGGAGTACTGTTACACCTGACCAATCAATCTTGGCTTGTTAAGCAGTACCAAATAATCTAAGTCCATCAACTCAGATTAAACCCTCACCCAATGTGAATGCCTTTCAAAGGAATATGTAACATCTTTTTTGATCAAAATCATCTTAATGAGAATTTAGAATTCAGACTTGGTTAGAAATACTTTTTCTACTTTCAGAACAGAAGACAAAAAAGAAAGTTGTCAAAGGATGCCAAATGAAACATTCCAGTAACCCTACTTTTGAACTGCTGAACAGACAATTAAATTCAAACATTTCCCAACAGCACACACACAGAGACAAACCACAGCCAGTACCAGAGTCTACTGTCACAGTTGCACATCACAATCTGCCAGGAAAGCCTCCTGATTGCACCAGGAGCTCTGTGGAAGTCTGTGAGCCATGACATGAAAACAGAGGTCCAGGATGAGAGATACCACTTTACCAACATCATCTAAATTGGATTTTTGGACTGAAAATCTCTGTAGCCACCAGAACCACCTCCTGAAATGTCTCGTTCTCCGTGCACCCTCCTGAAGTACTTAGTTCCCATGAGCTACGCAGCACTCAGGACTTCCAACTGATCCATATGCAGTACATTTCCCAATAATAGAGATATTTGAGTGTTAATAAATAAAAGAATATATCTGATTTTCCACCCAGTCATCACCACTGGCAACTGTACACTCACCACTGGCAAATGGGGAGTGTGTGGAGTACAACTCAAATAGGGAACACTGGCTATCCTGAGAACACATCTCCTTGATTTTTGTTGCTCTGTGAGCTTCCTGTTACAGCTTGCTGCTGCACTGCAAAAACTCTTCAAAGAAATTACTGAAGTGCAAAATTAACCCATTGAGCATACTGAGGATCCAACACTACCATCAGACAAATTACCCACCAGTTAAAACATGATAGCATGTCTTCCATGTTTACAGAGGGGCAGGCTAGAAAATTTACTTCCATATATCCAGTTTAATAATGTTAAAAGGCTGTTACAAAACCAGATTATTAATACACCAAAAACAATTATTCCTGACCATCAGTATATTGTACACCTCTTGTCCAAGTTCTCATCTCATGTCCTGTCCTGTTGATAATCCTTTCCATATTCATCCTTAATATTAAAAAGTATGGGATATCTCATGAGGAAGCTTCGTCCTAATTTTATTCCTCTGGGGGCTTGCAATCACTCAGGCACTTTACATGTTATTCAAATCCTCAGTATGTAACAGAAAGTACTCTGAAAATGGAACAGTTATTCCACTGGAAACTCTCCAGAAAGAGATCAGTAAGTATTGGGAAGCTCTTGCTATTCACTCCACTGGGAAGGGAATGCAAGTCAATTCATTATGACTGCTATGATCTGACAAATGTTCTTGGTACCCAGGCCTCCATACAAACAAGCCTTGCTGCATCTTAAGTAACAGCTCTCACAGACAGAATAGGCACTGCACATTCCATGGACCTGCTGAAGCATATTTGGTCAATATTGAAGTGAAAGGGACAACCCAAGGACTCAAAGAATCCATGACTTGGTGATTACAGAAACTTTTCCAATAATGACATGCACCTATTCATTTTCCAGCTTTCTATCCCTATTCTGGTCTACTGTTAACTGCACTCTTTTTTTTTTTTTTTAATATTTAAGTAAACATAACCATCTTTTATCTGCTATCATCAACTATTGTTGGTATTTTTTTTAGACACTTCTCCAAGGACAGAGGAAGAAAGTGAGTTTTGCTTATTTATAGGTATCTGCATTCACCTCTGAGTAGGCACTGGAGGTTAGGATTTGTTCCTTTTTTTTATTTTCTCTCTCTTAGGGAATTTTTCTCCCATTTGTTGCCTAAGAGACCGGAACAATGGATTCTTAAGAGAGACAAAGGATGTGGCCAAGATGGGAGGAAGTGGTGCAGCTGGCTGCAGTCCCTTAACTGGGGGGCTTCCTCTTGGGAGAGGCTGAGATACCTAGAGATTTCAGCTGGAGGGTGAGAGACTGGGCTCAGCTTCTCTGTCTCTCGCTCTCAGGACCAGAGGTGAGATGGTCGGGCTGCTGCTGCTGTGGGGAGAATTCACTGCCACTGTGGAGTTTGGTCCTTCACTGCTTCTCGAAAGGGTGAGCCTTTCCCTCTGAACTGGGACCTCTTCAACACCCAATCTCACTGGGAAGGCCCCTCACCCTCAGCNCTGCAGTCCCTTAACTGGGGGGCTTCCTCTTGGGAGAGGCTGAGATACCTAGAGATTTCAGCTGGAGGGTGAGAGACTGGGCTCAGCTTCTCTGTCTCTCGCTCTCAGGACCAGAGGTGAGATGGTCGGGCTGCTGCTGCTGTGGGGAGAATTCACTGCCACTGTGGAGTTTGGTCCTTCACTGCTTCTCGAAAGGGTGAGCCTTTCCCTCTGAACTGGGACCTCTTCAACACCCAATCTCACTGGGAAGGCCCCTCACCCTCAGCTTGGGTGCCTCAGGGGAAAACCTAGGACCCTGACCCTTGACCGCTGCTGGGGGGAGTGTCTCCTGGATGCTTGTGGGAGCCTAGCAGCCTGTCTACCCAGCCCTGCTGTTTTCTGCTGATGCTTTGGGCTTTTTGCTACGCTTTAACCTGACATGCCATGTCCACTCGATCCCTGCGGCTCCTGCGAGGGCTTCGAAGTTTTTGATACACTTTGTTTGCCACTCTGGGTGTGCTCGCCTCTGCTTTTCCTGCCTGCTGCTCCAAGGTTCCTGCTGTAGTCCATTCCACGACCCAGAGGGGCACTGAGACCGGCTCCTTCCTGTGAGTTTGCAAAGGAAAGCCCGTTCTCTCCTCTCTCCCTCCCGCCGGCTGAGCCGCCATGACCATGTGGTTCTCTCCTCTCTCCATCCCGCCACAGCACCCCCTTCAGCCGCGGGGGAATCATCGCGCCCACCCTTCCCGGCGGGAGCCACCAGCGCCCCTGCTGGCTGTGATCGTAACTGCACCAAGGGGGAAAATGCCCAACAGCCGAGAGAAGGCTGCTGTTGGGTTTCTGGTTCTGTTCTGTTTGTTGTGCTGCTGTTGTGGTTGTTTGTTTGTTGTTGCTGCTGTTGTGGTTGTTTGTTTGCCTTGTTTTATAGATATAGATATATATATGTATATTCTAGTAAAGACCTGTTATTCCTTTTCCCACATCTTTGCCTGAAAGCCCTATATAATTTCAAAGTTATAATAATTTGAAAGGAAGGGGGTCATATTTTCCATTCCAAGGGAAGTTCCTGCCTTCCTTGGCAGCCACCTGTCTTTCAAACCAAGACAGTAGGTTCAAGTGAAAATTATTCCATTGCTGTAATAACCTGCTTAATAGGCCTGAATCAGTGAGCACACCTCTATAGACAAATAGTGCTAAGGAAAAATACACACAGGGATGGGGAAAAAGGCGACATTTGATCCAGCAGCACAAAGGACCTGCTAGAAAAACTTCAAATTCAAAATGCTTTTGTTGCTCAAGGTTTGATTTTAATAAACTTCAGGTGATGCTTTCCTGGAGAAGGCAGCCTAGGGATATGCTATAGCATATTTCAGGGTCAAAATCATCGTGATTGTTGAAAGACTCAAAATTACGCCCTTCATTATACACTTAATTTGCCCAGAGATAAACACTTTTGTTAATAGTTCTGAAATAACAAGAAATGGGCTTCTGAGGCTCAGGGCTATTCTCAAATAGATTTGGGATGTGCCTATGAAAGGTCCTCAGCAGTCAGTGTTTCCGCTACTAGAAGAGTTGCAGGTGCTTAGCATCCCTCATAAAAGACCGAAGTTAAATCCCTGAAGACTATAGCCATTAACTATTTGCAACTTTTCATATCGAATTAGAGTTTGCATAATAAAGTAAAACTCACTAAAGGGGACACAACCTGGAGCAGTGATATGCAACAAAACAAATTTACAACATGCTAAACTAAGCAAACGAAGATTCCTACCTATATAAAAGCATGTGTGCTTAAAATGTAGCATGTTGCATTTATGTTTTCTTTTAAACTAGCATTGAACAAATAGAGAAAACTACCAAACTTTTAGCTGAACTTGGCCACAGCAAAACCAAAGTAATTAAGACACCTCATTACTTGATTCCAGTTCCATAGGACTGAGCAGTTCAGCAAAAGAGAGTGTTCTTGATGATTCAGTTCAGCACTGAACAAAAATAACATTTATTATTAGCATAAGCAGGTTCAGCCCCCAAAATGTGCCATTTCATCACCTGTGGTGATAATATGTGCTGCATGCATCTTACTTCCCCTTCTAAGGGATCACCACGGACCGCTGCAGCATCCATTGGCAACAGCATGCCCCGTCCAACTATGCCCATTCTCTCCAGGAGATTCAAGAATAAATTCTTCCTTCCATGGGTTTTGGTGAGGAACAGCATGAGCAAGGACCTGCAGTCTAACTAGAAAACACATATTCATGTCATGAAGTATATGATACAGGTTTGGGAGGGGTTTCTTTCTCCTGGAGCTCTCTGTGCTGACATAACTCACTGTTATTTTAGCTGTTCCAAAAAGACATAATCAGTAACTTTCTGTGACACATTCTGCATTTGACTGCTTCTTTATTATTTTTTGTTCAAATTCTTCAAGTATATCCATTTCTTGAGAGCCCTAGTTGGGGGTGGAAGAAGGATGGTAAATTTGCAGCAGGATCTGCCCTCAACTTCACTTGCATTTTTCCCAGTAATTTTAGACTGGGTGCCAGTGAGAGAAAACAGTCAAGTCAGACACCGATTACTAGGACATGTCAAACACTCATTTTGTGAAAAACATATCCTGCTCTCAAATGGATTTCTCCATCAATAAAATACTATTTTTCATTAAGCAAACGAAATGAAAAAACAGCTTCTCTTCCCCAAGCCCTGTTTTAAATGCCTGAAAGGGCCATTTCTCAGAGACAGAAGTCACCATGCACTCCAAATTCTGACTGTACTAATCTGAAGCACCTATTTTTGTATCTCACTCCATCGTTGAACATTTTCTCTATGTTCTAGCAATCAACTAAAGTGAAGAGATAGACAGGATCTTTTTATGGCAAAGGAGCGAGTGCGCTGGCATTCAGACAGCGAAGCTTAATCTGGAATTAAACTCTGCGAGGGTGCCTTAAATGCCACATCCACTGCTCATTCACTTTATTTTCTTGAAAGGTTTTTCATCTGAAACAAATATATGATTTTAAATCATCTACCAGCATATCAGAGCTAGAGTTAAGTGTACTTGTTTTGCATCAGTTATTTTGCTGCTATTAAGATGTGTTCCAATCATTCCAGAGCTAACTAGTGAAACCATCCCAAAATAGCACTGTCAAGAGCTTAAAAGGGCAGACGGTCATCTCGGCAATAAAAAGGACTTGTTGAAGAGCATTTTGTGTTGAAACAGAATTCTCAATTTGTGCTACAAAAAGCACTCATTTGGTTTGGAGCCACAGGTGCTTAGCAGTTAAACATATGGGGGAGGGAGATAGCACATCTTTCATTACCAGATTAAATGGCACACAGGAAAAGATCAACAGTGGTGTCAGACAGCTGAATTTCATTTTAGTTCATGATCAAAATATATCTGACTGTTATTTTTATCACAAAGCCCAGATACCGATTATTTTTTCAGGTCTGGATTTGACAAAATGTCTGATAAATAATACTCTTACATACTTTAATCTGTTAGAGCTATGTATTATTTTGTAGCTATTACATCTCATGCATTTTCAAAAAAATAGTAGATCAAAAGATGGAGATACATGGAATAAACTGTGTTGGTTTAATCTATACATATTTTTAATGTTTTTTTTAATTAGAAAATGCTCAGCAAACCATATACTTGCATGAACACAACAAGGCTGCAAAGCTATAGAAATGTATATGCCATAGTAGGCAGATGAGATTTCAAAAGAAATTGCTTTTTCTGGCTATTACAAGAGAAATATATCCTAATGCTAATACTAACATTTCCAGCTGCAGTGACAGAGTGTTTTTTACAGACAGCTTTATACTGCAAGGAATTTCAGAGAAGAGAGACAGATGAAGCTTTAACTAGTTCTTTCAACAATTTGCATATCAAATTTTTTTCATCTGTATGCAAAATTCTGTGATGTCACATTTAACAAACAAGCAAACGAACGAGGCGAGCTCTGTTCTAGCTGTTAAGTCTTGGTGCACCTTCAGTATTCTCTAATCTTCACATGAAGCTTCAAAGGACAACCGTTCACTGCCACAATAATAGACATGGGCTTAAGCACACAGGCAGCCACAAGTGAACTTACTGCTCAGGACTATGATTAAATGGAGGTAGAAACTTAGTATATTTAAATGCACAGTTTTCAAGATAAGAAGTTTCTATCTTAAAAATGCATTGAATTGAGTGTAACAAATTATCGCATCTGGCTGAAAAAGCAAAGTTTTTCCACAAGTAATACAGGAAGTTGCATGAGGTCATAAATATAAAAAGATAATGGAACTCAACTGTGATTCCAAACTATTACAACAGGGAATTATAATGGAAACACTTTCTTTTTAGAAACTATATTCTTTAAAATATTTTAGCTGTGTTTTTATCTCAATACTAAAACCGACACATAAGACCTGGCAGTGTTTTTTTTAACTTCAATGCATGAACATTCTCTTGTGAGGACCTATTTGCAAAGCAGATTTTTTCAGGGTCACATATACAATGTAGAAAAGTTTATTGACATTGCCACCAGTTACATGATCTTTTCAGCAAAGTAATTGGCTTCAGAAATACAAGAAAAATGCCAACTGAAAATATAAAAGAAAAATACCACTTAAAATACTTGTGGCAAATACTTACCACAAATTATATTTCAGCTACTCTAGACCATCAGCTTTCCCTTTCTACTGAGCATTATCAAACATTACAATGAGATAGTCCTATATGAGGCCATAAACCTATGATATTTTTGCTAGATCACAAACATTCAGCTGGAAAAATGAGAATGAACAGAAGTGAAATCACCCTATCAAATAAAATCAAATCATCAAACAGTGGTAAAACAGACAAGACCTTAGGAAATACCATAATCTACTCCTGGTCTGGTGGCGATTCTTGTCTTGACAAACATTTCAAGTTTTTCCCTTCATAGGGTTTTCTACCACATCACACATTCCTGTATTTCTCATCCACTTTTTCCTGTTATGTGTTCTTTCTTTGGCACCTTGTCTCGGTTTGAGAGGAAGTGAGGTTTTTTTTAAGTTTTAGTTAAACCAATCAGTGGTCAGATTCGAATATTGACACCTGGTGTGACCACTGAAGACGTGAGTCACCTCTGAAGACACACGGGGTTAAAAGCAGAGATTTCCCAGGGTTCGCTCTCTTTCGCCCGTGGTAGCCCAGGGACCGGCACCGTCTCTGCCCCGCCCAGCCACATGGCTGGGTGGGGGAGGGGAGCCATGGAGGCCCA
>VZSE01002083.1:0-36461 GCA_013398275.1 Promerops cafer | reverse complement strand
CCCCGTGGGGTTCAGGGTCCCCCTGGCTGTCACAGGTAGCCCGGGGAGCAGGAGGTCTCAGGGGGGCTGCAGAGCAGAGCTGAGTGTAGCTACCTGTGAGTTTAGAGATCCAAACTGCCTTGGAGATGTCCAATGTGAGAGCTTTGCAAACCCAGGGCTGGGGCACACGGGTGGAGTGGCAACTCTTGACTTAATCCAGACAACTGTCACTGAACCACAAAGGAGCAGGGACTCTAATTAAGTCCCACAGCCCTTTGGGAAGTATCAAGCCAGAAAAACAGTTCGCAGGCTTTAGGCAGGGTGATTTTAAACAAATGAGGAAGTGCCTTAGAAACAGCTTAAGATGAAAGCTACCAAATTAAAATCCTTGCAATCAGTATGGAGGCTACTTATGCAACAACCTCCTGAGGAGGAATTGGAATCCCAGAGATAAAACTCTAAACAAATAAAGAGGCAGGAGATGAAGGAAAAAGAGATGAAACTTGGTCAAAAAGTGATGTACAGAGGGCTGCTTGAACTGCCTTTGAAAAGTGGCAGCCGAGCGTCACAAAGGGGCAAAGCCAATGTCAGCCAAGAGGGGAGTGGGAGGATGGAGAGGGTATCCAGCCCTCCAGGACACCTCCCAGCTCCCCCGAGCAAGCAGGAACATGGCTGTGGGTATGGCCAGGCACCCCTCTGCATCCCTGAGACCTCTGCATGGCTCTGGCATAAGGGTTGGGTTGCTTGGGTCTCCATTAGACCCCTTGGTTTGGGAGAAGCAGCTCCCAGCAGAGCATCTCCCCCTCCTTGGAGTGACGGGATATCGCCCTCCCACCCGAGATCTTGGCAGGCTTGGCAGGTGCCCTGGGTGGCCTGGGAGGCCAGGTTGGCTCCAGCTTTGGGAGAGCCCTGCAAACGCACAGCTTCTCCCAGGCTGGGGGAACAAACAGTGTGAAAGCTGGACGTGAACTGCAGTCCTGAGCCAGCAGCCTGGCTCCTAGCACAGCTCTCCCGGGCCGCAGGGGCTGGGAGGGAAGGAGCTGCAGGGCGGGGGAGTCCCGGCACAGCGGGCACTGCAGGGCTTGCCCTGGGGCTGAGTCCGTGCCCACGACAGTGCCCTGAGAGCCCCGAGGGCCCTTGTCTCTGTTGAGGGGAGATGGGGCTCCCTGGGCAGCCAGGTGGCTCCCTGAGGACTCGCAGCCCTGGCGTGCTTTGGTTGCAGATGAAGTTGGCAGCATCCTCCAGGTCTGGAATGATGCTTCTCCTGAGCCCTTCAAAGGTACAGGCTGGCCCAGGGTGGGCAACTCACCCCAGAGAGGTGGCATGTGCAGCTGGGGAGTCACAGCTGGCACACCAAGGGCAGCTGGGTGAGGCACAGCTGATGGCACTGGCAGCTGTGCAGGGACACGGGGATGACATCAGAACTGCCCAAAGTGACCGTGACTTTGGAAGCCCCATTCCAGTACCTAAGGGGGCTCACAAGGAGGCTGGAGCCGTTTTCACAAGGGCGTGGAGTGACAGGGAAAGGGGGGATGGCCTTGAGCTGAAGGAGGGGTAACAGCAAAGATGTTAGATGGGGTGACAGCAAAAAGTTGTTCCCTGTGAGGGTGGGCAGCACAGAGTGCCCAGAGCAGCCGTGGGCATCCCTGGCAGTGTCCAAGGCCAGGTTGGACAGGGCTTGGAGCAGCCTGGGACAGTGGGAGGTGTCCCTGCCATGGCAGGGGTGGAACCAGATGAGCTTTAAGGTCCCTCCAACCCAACCCAACCTATCCGATGGTTCTGTGTGACTCCAGCCAGCCCCCTGCCCTGCTCCCGGGCACGCCTTTGCTGCTGCCCTGAGCTCACCGTGCTGCCCAGGGGCAGCGCCAGCCGCGCCCTGCCCTGGCGCAGGGTGGCACGGAGCGCATCGGGCCACTGGGCACGCGGCAGCGCGGGGACAGCGCCTGGCACGGGCGCTCGGCAGCTGCTGAGACACCAGGGCTGCATCCTGCCCAGTGTCCCCGGCCGCAGCCGTGCTGGGAGGCAGCTGCGGGACGCGCAGCCCGGGCTCTGCCGGCTCTGCCATCCGCTCCCCGCCCCGCCAGCGCGGGGGCTGCGGTGGGCCCGGGGCCAGGGGGAGGCAGCGATGGGAGCGGGGCTGGCAGCCTGGGCACACCCTGCCCGAGCCGCGCTGTCCCCTCTGTGCCCGAGCAGCAGCAGGGAGGCGGCGGTGCGCGACCCCCGCCCCGCACACGCTCTTTGGGGCAGGGAGGGCTCCGCTTCCCCTGGCTTCAAATCCAGCTGCAACAAGCTCGGGAAATGAGAAGGACGGGAGGGGGAGGGAGGGCTAAAATAAGATAAATAAAACCAAATAAAAATAAACCCCAAACCCTTCGTTCTTCTTTGATTCTCCCTCCTTCTTTTTATTTTTTTATTTTTTTTTTCTCCTCCACGCCAAGATTACTAATTGTCTAAGCATCTCAATTTGCTGGTTTCACTTAATCACAGACACTTTGGAGATTATCAGCCTTCCCCACATGTTCGGTACCTTGTTTCCAAACTACAAGACCCACGGGGAGCAGGCAGCGAGCGCCTGCAGGAGCGACAGCCGCGACGCGCTGCCGCTTCCCCCCGCGTCCCTCCGGCTGCGCTGTCAGAGCTTGATTTGCCTCTGAAAGCGCCGCGTATTCCCCCAAAGTTCCCGAGCACGGGGGCCGTGAGGAACGGCGAGGTGGGGGCTGGGGGCACCGTTGTCAGCTCCTGGCAGCTCCCAGCCTTTGATTTGCACAAAAGAAAGGAGGGAGGTGGGGGAGGGAATGGATATGATTTATTCAGCAAGTTCCTAACCGTTTTTTTTTTTATTTTTCTTCCCTTCTTCTTTTCCAGAGGCTGTGAAATAACTGAAGCCGACGGAAAGGTGAAGTGCTGGGAGAGATGAAGGAGGCGCGTTTGAAGGCATTTTCTTCCTTTTTGTCACATCTCACTGCAAAGCTTTTAATTCCTGGAGCTCAGTTCCTTCCTGGAAAGTCTGAGCCAGAGGGGGGTGGGCTCGCTGCGGGCGGCGGGGTCCTGTTGGCCGCCACAGGGGCAGGCAGAGAAGGAGGGAGGAGGTCCCGGTGCCGGGGGGTGTTGGTTGTTTTCTGTCCCATCACCATCTGTCGGTCTCTCGCTGCCCTGGTGGCCACCCGGGGCCGGGGGGGCTCTGCTGCAGGTGCTGGGAGCCAGCTCTGCCCTCAGCCCATCACCACCAGAGTCACAGAGCCACAGAATGAAGGATTTAAGGGTGGAAAAGACCAACGAGTTCATTAAGTCCAACTTGAAACCAAACCCCTCCACGTCACTAAGCCACATCGCAGAGTGCCATGGCTCCTCATTTTTTGAACACTTCCAGGGATGGTGAATCCACCACTGCCCTGGGTTTGACCACCCTTTCTCAGGGAAGAAATTTCCCAATGTCCACCCTGAGCCTGCCCTGGCCCAGCCTGAGGCCGTTCCCTCTGCTCCTGTCCCTGTCCCTGGAGCAGAGCCCGACCCCCCCGGCTGTCCCCTCCTGGCAGGGAGTTGTGCAGAGCCACAAGGGCCCCCTGAGCCTCCTTTTCTCCAGGCTGAGCCCCTTCCCAGCTCCCTCAGCCCTTCCTGGGGCTCCAGCCCCTCCCCAGCTCCGTTCCCTGCCCTGGACACGCTCCAGCCCCTCAGAGTCCTCCTTGTCCTGAGGGCCCCAGAACTGACCCCAGGGTTGGGGGTGCCACACCAAGACCCAGGACGTGCCCAGCAAGGGACTGAGCCCAGCAGAGACAGCTCTGCTCCAGTGCCAGCAGAGGAACATGCGAAGAGCAGGGGACAGAATCCATCCTGAGGACACCGGGACAGGCGGAGGGCAGCAGGGCAGGTCCCCAGCAGTGTGGCTCCCAGGACAGGACCCTGGGTGATGAGTCCTGGGAGCCCTGCTTGAGCAGGGAGGTTGGCCTAGAGGGCCTCCAGTGGGCCCTTCCAACCTGAGCCAGTCTGGGATTCAGAGAATCACAGAATTACAGAATGGGTTGGGTTGGGAGCGACCTGAAATCCCACCCAGTGCCACCCCTGCCATGGCAGGGACACCTCCCTCTGTCCCAGGCTGCTCCAGCCCCAGTGTCCAGCCTGGCCTTGGGCACTGCCAGGGATCCAGGGGCAGCCCCAGCTGCTCTGGGCACCCTGTGCCAGGGCCTGCCCACCCTCTGAGGGGTCCCTCTGTGGCCCCATAGCTGAGGTGAATCATTTCCTGCACCCCTGTAGAGCTTTAGGGCATCAGCACGTCCTGCTCGGTAGAGGAGGGTTAGCAAGAACAATCAAGCAGCATTTACAACGTGAAAAAGTGCCTGAAATCAAATTTAGTTGTTTGCAGGGGGAAAATAATCTTCCTTTATTTTTTTTTTTTTAAGGAAAAATGATGGTTGGAAAGTTGACTTTGTACTCCATTTGTCTGCTTTGGGAGAGCTGTGCTCCCTGCCAGTCCAATTGCATTTGTCTTCTCCAAATAACAGAAACCACAGAGCAGCTCCAGGAGCAGGGACAGCTGAGGGAAGCACGGGGAAAACGCAGGAACAGGCTCCAGCCCCACCCAGCAGAGCTTTCCCTGGGGGCAGAGGGGCCTCCGAGGCCCTGCTCCCCCCATCCACACCAGGGATCTCCTCTGGCTTTTCCTGGGTTCCCCAGGGAGGCAGCAAACCAGGGCCTTCCACAGAGCAGGAGCCATGGCTGGGGTAAGCAGCTGCCAGCACCCCAAAAAGTCACATTTCCATCATTTCTGCTCTGTTTAGAAACCAAAGCAGGGTTGTGTTCAGAGGTCTGGTTTACAGCCCAATCCCTTGGTACCGCACACAGACTCCCAGGAGCTCTCCTGTAACTTGGATCTGAAATCCCACCCATTTCCTTGGGGATACTCTGACATGACCCAAGACTTCTTATGTTTTAAACTCAAACAACCAAAGGCCATCCCCCTGTTTCTCTCCTGGCCCTTCCTCTCTGCAGCTCTTCTGCACCACCAAAATCATCTGCATGGCTGAGCTTTGGTCCTGCAGGAAGAAGCTCCTTGTGCACGATTCATTGAAGGTTTTTATTTTTTCTTTTTTTTTATTTATTTCCCATTTGCAAGTTGCTGAGAAGCTGATCCTGATTTCTGCAAATGAATTTGTTATCTGCAAGTGTTCACTGAATAGTTTATGCAAACAAATTTCAGCCCATAGGGTGTTTGCAAACTGTTCATTTCATGGTATGTGATTAGTAGAAATGGTCAGAAAATGGGTGCAAAACAATTTTTACGAGCTGTCCTCAAAATGCAGGCTCCTCATGCCTCCATTTCTATCACTTACTTCTTTTTTTTTTTTTAAACTAGAATTAGAAAAATACCAAGCAGCGCGTGATGAGTTGAACTTTTCATGGTTTGTTTCCAGCTAAAAGCTCTAAAAGGAGAGCAGTTGATGCTTGGAAAAAGGGCAGACACAGAATCAGAGAATCACAGATTGGTTTGGCTTGGAAGGGACTTTTAAAGAACATTTCCTTCCATCAGTGCCACCTCCACTGTCCCAGGTTGCTCAAGTCCCCTCCAGCCTGGCCTGGGACGCTTCCAGGATGGGGAATCCACAGCCTCTGGGCAGAGGAGCGGAGTCTTAGGAGGTTATAGGTTTCTTTTTCCTGCAGAAAGAGGCAGAACTCATCTGCAGGGATCCCTCAGCACCCAGGGCGCGTTCCTGGTGCCGGGTGTGTGGTGTCTGCTCTCCAAGGCTGAGGTGAGGACTCTGTCCCCCTGCCAGGCCCCAGCACTGCTCCTCACTCCCCAAGGCTGTACCTGCACCACGCCCTGGTCACCCCTTGCCAGTGCCTTGCCTGAAATCCCACAGGGGAGGGTTGCCCCCAGAAGCTGTGAAAATACCCAAGGCTGGGCTGGATGGGGCTTGGTGCGACCTGGCCCAGTGGACGGCGACCCTGCCCACGGCAGGGGTGGGACCAGGTGAGCTCTACGGTCCCTCCTAACCCAAGCCATTCCATGGCTCCATGAATCCATCACTGTGCCACCCCTGGAGCTGCAGCACCCCCACCGTGGCTGGGATCTCCAGCAGGTCCCCGTGCTGAGAACGGGACAAAAAGCTGGTCCCAAGTGACATGACAGCGATGTCCAGAGGTAAAACCCTGGAGGAGCTCTGTGCAGGGCTGTCCAGCCCCACTGCCCGGGGCTCACAGGGGGCTCGGGGCTGGCACCGGCAGCTCGGAGCACTCGGAGGCTCCTCGTGGGTTTTCCAGCACCGACAGAAAATGGTGCCCAGAAGATTTATTCATTTAACGCATCTGGTAATTACATTTCGGCAGGTGGTGTGTGGGGCCTGGATTCCTTCCATGCACACCAGGCTCGGGAAGGCTCCAGTCCCACGTTTGATAAATCTCAGAATAGAATAAATAAATAAAATCAACAGTCCCCAGCTGCCAGTGCGGAGGAGGCACATCCTCTCCCCGTGCCACGCGTTCCTCCCGCCTCCCCCGCGCCGGGGCTGGGATCCGGCACTGCCCCCTCCTCCCTGGGATCCCCGGGGCTGGGATCCAGCACTGCCCGCTCCTCCCGGGGCCGGGATCCGGCACTGCCCCCTCCTCCCTGGGATCCCCGGGGCTGGGATCCTCGGGGCTGGGATCCCCCTCCTCCCTGGGATCATCGGGGCCGGGATCCAGCACTGCCCCCTCCTCCCGGGCACGGGATCCGGCAGTGCCCCCTCCTCCCTGGGATCATCGGGGCCGGGATCCAGCACTGCCCCCTCCTCCCGGGCACGGGATCCGGCAGTGCCCCCTCCTCCCGGGCACGGCGTTCTCCCCGCTCTGTCGGGCACAGGCACGCAGGATGGGGATGCAGAGTCCGCGTGGGCGGAGCGGGGCTGGGGCCAGCTCTCCTCCCGGAGTTACGGCGCTGGCAGGGATGGGGACAGCCCAGAGCAGCCGGGGAAAGCATAGGGAAGGCAACCAGGACAGAGAGAGCCGGTGGATGGAAAATCCGGAGTTTAAGGAGGGAAGGATGAGCCAGGAGTTAGTGGTGAGAAGGGGGATGGCCCAGGGAACGCCGTGTGGCAGGAGTCAGAGGAACACCTGGGGCAGAGGAGGCTGCAGGGGGTGGGTGGGTGGACCTGGAAGTGCTCCAGACATGAGCAGATGTGTCACCTCAGGACATGCGTTAGTGGGCACAGGCGTGTTTGGTGGAACGTTGGACTTGGTGATCTCGAGGGTCTCTCCCAGCCATAATGACTTCATAATTCCATGGTGGTGGTGCTGGGAGGCTTGAGGGGACAGCCCCAGGAGCCGGGCTGGGTGACCCCCCCCAGGGCCTGGGGCACAGCTGGTGCACATGGGCCAAGCCCCGTGGGGCACTTCCCGGGCTCCCACGAGGTGTCCCCATGGATGGACAGCGTGCTGCTGGGCAGGACACGGCGTGGGGGGCCCAGAGCAGCTCCTGTGAGGGGCAGGGCTGTGGGTGAGGAAAGCTGGGCCACAGCCTCCTCTCCAAGGGATCTCAGACTCTCCAGGCTGTCCCAGCAGCAGCAGTGGCAGTGCCAGGGCGTGGGCACTACCCCCATGACAGAGGATGCTGCAAGCACAGCTGGATGCTGCAAGCACAGCTGGATGCTCACACCCAGCCCAGCACACAGGAGACAGCCTGGCCTGGCGTGCAGGGGCTCTGCAGGGACCCTCAGCCCGTGCTCCCTGCCCGTGCCAGGGGCTCTCCGGGGGGATCTGGGGGTACCCTGAGGCAAACAGCCAAGGCAGGAGCCCGTGGAGGGCACCACGTCCACCAGCACCCGGCAAGGAGCCGGCACAAAGACTGCGGCTGGATTTTATTTTTATACATCACCTCCCTGCCCCCTTTGTAGAAATGACATAATTATGGGGATTTAATGTTCCACTGCTAAATTTCTTCATTTTTCAGGATAATTTCCACTATTTCATCAAGGAATAATTAATTGCATTGTCTTTAATCAGTTGTTTTACAAATCCAGCAGCGCAAGAAATTTTCATAGCCAGACAATGCAGGCAGCTGCTCTTCCCTTCTGGGTGTATTAATGAAGTGAAAGAGCTCGAGCCGGGGAAAAAAAATCGGCTGGCAAAAAAAGAAATCTATTGACAGAGAGACTGAAAAGATGACAGTGTAATCCCTTAATGTGTGTGCTGGGGAGGCAGAGGGGAGAGATGGAGCCCAGGAGTAAGGGCAGGAGGAACTGGGCTGCTGGTGCTCAGGGTTCCAAGGTCTCTCCTCTCTCCTCTCAGGTGCTCAGCATCAGATTATAATGTGGGGGTGCACAGGGGCATCAGCACAAATCCTGTGGGTGCATAAGGAATCATGGAGTCGTGGGATCACAGAATTCCAGAATGGTTTGGGTTGGAAGGGACCTCAAAGCTCATCTGGTTCCAACCCCCTGCCATGGGAAGAGACAACTGCCACTATCCCAGGGTGCTCAGGGCCCCCAGCAACTGCACCGTGAACATTTCCAGGGATGGCAAAGTGTCTGAAAGTGTCTAGAAGTGTGAAGATGTTCGTGTGCAAATGCACAGATATTTATCAAAAAGGCCAAAATTGGATTTTTAAAAGCCATCTGAAAGCAAAACAAAAGTCCCCCTGGCCCTGGGGCAGGGGATGTGATGGATGTGGTGTCGGTGGAGTCCGAACTCCAGCCTGGCTTTCCTCTTCTCTCTTCCCTCCTGTGTTTCCACTCAGTTACCCCTCCAGGGCACAGACTGGGCCCCATGGAGATGCCAGGGGTGCTATGGCATCAAGTCCAAAGCTGTCCCCAAAGGTCCCTGCTCTGGCATCTCTGGGGGTCTCATCCCTGCCCCACTGTTTTGGGGTTCCCACCCTGGCCCTGGCCTCTCCTGCCTGCCCTTGTGTGGTTCCAGGCATCCCAGAGAAGAAGCCAAGAAGTGATGAGATCCCAGAGCCCTCGGTGTTCCCTCACTCCTGCTAATGCAAGGCTCCACGGCTGGGAGGGAATGACAACAGAATCCCAGAATGGTTTGGGTTGGAAGGGACCTTAAAAATCATCTAATTCCAAACCCCCTTCTTCCAAACACTTTCTACTACCCCAGGTGGCTCCAAGCGCTGTCCAGCCTGGCCTTGGACACTTCCAGGGATGGGGATCTGGTGGTCTTTGTGGACCTCGCCGTCCATCCAGGTCCCAGGGAGCATTTTCCATCTCAGTCACTGGGACTGACCTTCTCCATCTCTTGGTGGAGGCTGGAACAAGATGGGGCAGTTCCTGCTGAGCTCTGCCCATGGCCCTGTGCCACAGGGCTGGGTGGAGGCTCACCCCTCCCAGAGGGGCCCATGCCAAGCTCCAGCACTTGGATCTGGCCTGGCAGCTCCAGATCTCCTTGCCAAGTGCAGCTGTGGATGTGTCACCCTCGAGGAGAGGTGACAGAGCTCTGACAGGCTGCTGTCCCCAAAGCACCCGGGCACCTCCTGGGACGCACCCATGGGTGGGTGGCTGAGCTCTGCAGGGGATCAGAGCACCATTCCCTGCTGGGGACACTTGTCTGTCTCATAGATTCACCTCCCCAGGCAGCAGCACAGGCTGCCCAGGGCAGGGCGGGATTCAGCACCCCTGGAAATGTTCAGAAGGTGGAATGGAGGACACGGTCCAGTGATGAACACATCAGTGCTGTGTTGATGCTTGGACTCAATCTTAGAGGTCTTTTCCAGCCTTAATGATCTCATGATCCTATTCCAGTCCTTGCCCAGCACTTCCATCAGGAAATCTGAGCAGGCTTTACCAGGAGGTCACAACATTTATCCTAAAATCCTGTGCAGGGTTCTGCACAGTGAGCTCGGTGGTTTTGGCACAGATACAGGAGCGGCCACACTCGGGGTGCTCTGTGATTGATCCCCCCGCTGCAGGGGCCAAATAACCCTGAATGAGCCCAATTCAAACAGGGTGAAGGCCAAGAGGTTGGAAAGGGAAGGAAAAGGTTTCCACCAGCCTTGCTTTGATTCCAGCTGGAAATCAGTTGGATGGAAGTATCCTGCAGATGGATGCGTGGAGGGGCAGCCCTTGGAGTAACCCGGGAGCCCTGGGGATGTGCTGTAGCATTCCCAGCCGGGAGGGGCCAAAGGGCACGGCAGCACGGGCACTGCCAGCTCTGCTCACACACCCATGAACACCACGTTCCTTTTCTCATGAGAAGATGCACAGCACCAGGGCCCTGGGCCTTTGGGAATTGTTTGCGTCCAGAGATTCTTTCCCAGCCCCAGAGGGCTCCAGGCCTGGGTAGCTGAGGACAGCTGAGGATGTGCTGCTGCAGCCCTTGCAGTGCTCTGGCTGTGGGAGAGTCCAGCTGAGAGATGGAGGCCAAAGGCCCTAACCTGGAGAAACTTCCGGACCAGCCGGTCCCTCTGGAGCTTGGAATCACACGGAATCGTGGTTATTCTTTACTCAGAGGGCAGTGAGACCCTGGCACAGGTGCCCAGAGCAGCTGGAGCTGCCCCTGGATCCCTGGCAGTGCCCCAGGCCAGGCTGGACAGGGCTTGGAGCAGCCTGGGACAGTGGGAGGTGTCCCTGCCATGGCAGGGGGGCTCTGGATGAGCTTTAAGGTCCCATCCCACGCAACCCAGTCTGGGATTTTATGGTTCTGTTTGTCTGTCAGAGAGAGCAGGGACAGCAGTGCCAGAGCTGCGTGCTGAGGTTTTCTGCTGGCTTGCAGCACATCTGCTTGCAGCTCCGCAGCAGAACAGGAGCCGGGCTGGTGAGGTTTTCCCTCGGTATCTGTTGCGATCAGGTGTCTCAGGGTTTCCCTCCGAGGCCTCAGTGCCAGCTGAAAAGCAGCCGGTGTGGGGAAGGAGGGCCTTGTTCCTACAAGCAGGGCCATTGTCAGGCTCTGCAGGGACACGAGTTACACCAGCAGGGGCTGGGGCCGCTCCCCTCCTCAGCCGGAGACAAGCAGCTGCACCGGAGATAAGGACGAGATAAGGAGCCCCCTTCTATCCCTCATGCCCTTGCTCAGGTGGAGGGGGAATAAGCCAGGGATTTAATCCTGCTTATCTGGGAGGGCTGGGAGGGGCTGGCTGGCTTTGCAGCAGCCCCGCAGAGAACCAGCAGCAGCTGTCCTCGTTCGGAACCGTGTGTGGGGACCCGGCAGGGCCGCGGGGACGGCAGGAGCTGCTGAGAGAACAGAGCAGACACGCGGCTGAGGACAGCCCGGGAATACCGGAGCTGCTGCAATCCGGCAAACTGAGCTGCCTGGGTGTGGATGGGAGGGATGGGAGGGATGGAGGGATGGGAGGGACGGAGGGATGGGAGGGACGGAGGGATGGAGGGATGGGAGGGACGGAGGGATGGGAGGGATGGAGGGATGGGAGGGATGGAGGGACGGAGGGATGGGAGGGATGGAGGGATGGGAGGGATGGAGAGATGGAGGGATGGGGGGACGGAGGGATGGAGGGATGGGAGGGATGGAGGGATGGGAGGGATGGAGAGATGGAGGGATGGAGGCATGGAGGGATGGAGGGATGGGCTCTGAGTGAGGAGCAGGAGCTGGATGCAGACAGGGAGTGGCAGGCGTCAGGGAGTCACCTCAGGTGTGCCAATCACCCGAACATTCATGGCATGGCTCCCTGGCACAGCAGAAATACCGGAGTTGCACTCACCCCCTGCCCAGGAGGGCTGAATTCCTAATTCCCCTTCATGAATATGCACAGTAAGTACCAGAGCGCTCTCCAATCCGGCCCTGGCAGCACAGCCATGTGATTTAACGTGACTGATCACCCTGTGCCCAGCACACAGCCCACACTAAATACCCACAGGATCCACAGAGTTAAATTATTTGAAGGAAAAACGCAGCTCTCACATAATTTTCCGTAACAATCACTACAATCACAGGCAGCCTGCAAATATTCTGTGCATGGCAAGGAGCCGATTCTCTCTGGGGAACTCCCTGCCCTGCTGTCGCAAAGCCGCCTCCTACAGCAGCACCTTCAACAGGTTTCCGTGTGAGGAGTGTGGTCTTCGTTATCAAACTGCTTTATACAGTTATCACCCCAAACTCCTCTGCAGCATAAACATATCATTCCTGGGAGAAGCTGTCAGGGAGGGCCAGGCTGCAGCCTGCAATTAAAGCCCCAAACAATGCAGCCCAATAAATCAGCGGCGCCACGGCCGGTCAGTGTCGCCAAGCATGGAGTGAGGATCTTAATTACATTTAGACCAAACAAGTGGTAGATTATTTATGGGATACTGTAAGTGCCTGACAATGGGTAGAAAGTCATTCCACACACATCCCTGGGCATTTCGGAGTCCAGGTGAAGAGGTAGGGAAAGAGAGGGAAAGAAGTAGAGCCAATATTCATCACCGAGTGAAATTGGAAGGGAAAGAGCTGTTGCTTTAAATAAGGCCCAATTGCATCATCAATTTAAAAGCAATAGCAGCAGCTTCTGGAGAAAGCAGCAGCTGCCACAGGTGGCCAAACAGCTGGAGAGCTGCCAGCACCCAGGGAGCCACCGGAGCCCGGCGCTTTGTCACGCTGGGGCTCGGCTTTAACCCTTGTGCTCAGCAGCCGGGCCTGCAGAGAGCCCTGCTGCGCCCAGGGGCGGCGTGGGACAAGGTGGGACCTGTTCCATGCCTTAGCCAGCGTGCCCAGGAGCCTGCAGCTGGACTGCAGCACCTTCCAGATGTGGCCAGGACTAGAGGATGCAAGCTTGGCTGGGAAAGCTCAGGGATCAGCTGAGGGAATGTGCATCCAACCCCAGACCATCCCAGGGCGCCTGGACCCTGCAGAGCAGTGCTGTGCTTGAGGCCCAGTTTGCTGCACCTTACCAGTGCTGTGACCCTGAAAAGGAGAAGCTCCTCTTTGCTGAGGGTGATGGTTTCAGAAAGAGTTGTGCTTGTCCCCATGCTGTTTAAAGACAGGAATCCTTCTGGAAAAGCTGTTTGCTCACAAGAGGAGACAGGGAAAGATCCTGCAACATGAGTGGGTCTGTTCCACTGCCCTGGGCTGGAACAGCCCCCCTAAAGCTGTTAGGGGGTCAGGACTGTTGGCTGTGGCTGGGCTACAGACCTGCAGTTCCTGGCCACTCCGGGCCTTGCAGGCAGGCCGGGGTGCCAGGGGGTTCCTGTCCGTGTCAGTAAATCCCACAGGCTGTGGGTGGACTCACAATATGGAATCACAGAACCACAGAACACCCTGGGCTGGAGGGGACCCACAAGGATGATCCAGTCCAGCCCCAGGCCCTGCCCTACCCCCCAACAACCCCACCCTGGCCATCCCTGGAGCGCTGTCCAAGCGCTCCTGCAGCTCTGGCAGCCTCGGGGCCGTGCCCATTCCCTGGGGAGCCTGGGCAGTGCCAGCACCCTCTGGGGGAAGAACCTTGCCCTGAGCTCAGCCTGAGCCTGCCCTGGCCCAGCTCCAGCCGTTCCTGTCCCTGTCCCTGTCCCAGAGCAGAGATGGGAGCTGCCCCTCGGGAGGAGCTGCAGCCCCCTGAGCTCTGCCCTCGGTGAGCTCTGCTCCAGGATGAGCACACCGCCGCCCTGGCTCTCCTCGTGTGATGCCACCAGGCTGGTGGGCGCAGTGCTTATGCCCCGTGCATCAGGGAAGGGCTGTGGAGGCTCAGACGGGCTCCAGAGCGGGATGCTCTGATGTCAGACAGCTCACCCAGGCCACAGCGAGCTGCTGAGAGCCCCGGGGCGCCCAGGCCGCTGGCTGGAACATGAACATTGTCAACATCATGACGGTGGCTCCTGTCACAGCAGGGGGACGCTGCCTCCAGCCCCTCCAGCAAGCTCGGGCAGTGACTTTGCCAGCGCCTGTCCCCATCCTGGCTGCTCTCAGTGACCAGGCCCTGTCTCGCCGCTGTCCCCGCGGCTCTGTCTGCCTGTGCAGCCAGCGCTGAGCCCGGGCCATGGCACAACGAGGGCTGCGTGTCCCACAGCCCCGCTTTGGGCCCAGACCCTCCCCCTTGGGGCCCAGGCCCTCCTCCCCAGCCCGGGGCAGGCCGGCACGCTTGGGTTCAGCGTTCAGAGGGGCACTGCTTGTCTAGACAGCGGCAGGGGGTGGCTGTGGGGCGTCCTTGAGCCCAGGGCTGGCCAAAGTAGGTCAGATGAGTCTGTTCTACCAGCAGCTGTTTATTGTACTGACCCTCTGGCGTGGGACCCTCAGTTCCAGCTGAGCTGCCTGAAATCAGGCAAGGTGATCACATCTCCAGCAGCCTCTAGTCCCTCTGCAGGCAGTTTGGCTCCTGTCCCATCCCCTCCATGTCTGAGGGCTCAGGAGTGGCCACAGGGTTTGCCAGGCGCCTCACGCAGTGGCTGTGAGTTCCAGGCAGCAAGTCTGTGTTTGTTTTAGGACATCCTGAGGCTCTGGCCCAGCCTTTCATGCCAAGAAGGGTGGCACAGGCAGTGCCATCCATGCCTGCAGTACTGAGGACCACATGTATCAATCCCACTGCCCCTAAATAAGGGACAACCCTCACGTGTGAGCATCCTTGCAGTCCCTTTTTTGACCCAGCAGGACCAAATGTTTTCCTTTCTCTGTGCCATGAGATCCGGGGTGTGGAGCCAGCCCAGCAGGGCCCAGCAGGGCAGCCCATCCCGGGTGGCTGGGGAAGAGGCTGGGCTGTCTGCAGAGAGCTGAGCCAGGATCGTTCCCAGGTCCAGGAAAAGCCGTGAGCAGGGCTGGGACGGGGGCGTTAATGGAGGCGGGTGACACAAAGCCCTAACTGCCCGGCAGAATGATTGATCGAGCTGACAAGCCCAGCTGATCTCAGGCGCTGGTCCAAGGCCACAGCACGCCACGAGGTGCCCAGGGCTCCTGATTGATGCCAAGGTCACGGCAAGGCACAGCGAGGGGGAGGAACGGCAGCCCACTCCCTGCAGGGGGTTACCCACCAGTGCTGGCCCACCTGGGCTCCCTGTCCCGGCCAGTCCACGCCCAGAGCCAGCTGGGGACAGGGATGTCGCGGTGTCCTCACACGCTGGACGCCTCTCAGAGGGTGCAAACCACTTGGAGGAACTGGGAGTTAATGCTCTGCCCCCTCCCTCTGTCCGCCGTGCCTGTCTCAGCCGCCGACAGGCAGTAAAAGACCCTTCGCAGTTGTCAAGGCAACGCCGCATCATGAAGACGGTGCCGTGAAGTGGCAGCAGCCGAGGGCTCTGCTCTCCCTCTCCCCTGCCCTCCCTCTCCCCCGCTCTCCCTCTCCCCCGCTCTCCCTCTCCCCCGCTCTCCCTCTCCCCCGCTCCCCTCTCGAGGCCGCGCTGCCGCTGCCGCTGATGCTGCTTTGAGGGCAGCCCGTGGGGGTGGCGGGTGCCCCACTGCTCCTGGCCCCACTGCTCGCCAAGGGGGCCGGTGGTGATGTGGGACAACCCCACGGTCCCTGCCCCACTGCCCTGGTGCCCCGGGCTGTGCCCTGACCCACCTTCCACCAGCCTGCCCCAAAGGCGCCCACTTTGTGCTGAGTGAGACCTCCACGAGCCTTCTCCCAGCAGAGATGGCCCTTGGGGTCCCACGGGGGGCTGCCTGCATCCCGTGGGCTCCGCAGGCCCACGAGGAGCCCTGCGGTGTCCGTGCTGGGATCTGCCACAGGCAGCGATGAGCCCCGCCTTGGACAGCCCAGCAGGGGCCAGCTCCCTGCAGCTCCCCCTCCCCAGCCCGCAGAGGGATTGCGGGAGGGATCCCGAGATTTGTCCTTGTGGGGCACCTGTGCAGAGGGACATGCAGCTCTCTCCCTCCCCAGTGCAGCCAAGAGCATCCCCTCTGTCCACAACAGCTCCTGGGCACGGTGGGACGGGTGGGGATGGCCCTTTGCAGGTGTCTCCTGCAGGTCAGGCTCCCCACCCAGACCTACAAAATCTGGAGACAAGGAGAGTTTCCTTTGGCAGCAGCCCTGCTGGAAGGGGGCTGCTGGAAATGCTGGATGCACCTGGGGATGAGAGGGAGAGGAGAAGCATTCCCTGGATGGAGAGGTGTGGATGGGCTGATGCCAGGGGCTCTGGAGGATACATCTGGTGCAGGGCTCCCCACGTGTCTTTGTCAAATCCCAAAACAGCATCACAACCCGGGAGCCAGACGTCACCTCTGCTGTTGCCACTGCTCAGGGTTCACTCCTGAGCACTGGGAGCTGGACACCTGCCCTGGTCCCTGCTGTCAACAAAATTAACCCACAAACACCAGAGGTTTGTGTCCAAAATGGAGACAGAGGAGTCCTTTTACTTTATTCCAATAAAGGGAGAAGCCATGGGGTCTCTCCCATTTTTGGAGGACGCAGCCTCCTTTTTATCCCAATTTCCCTCTCTCTTTCCCCACTGGCTGAGGCACTTGAGAGGCACAGGAGCACCTGGAACACCTGATACCTCAGATTCCCCTTTAATGTATAACCCCCCTTTAATTTTTAATTCCTATGGAATTTATGGGTTTTCCCCATTGTTTCTTTCAGCTTTCAATATCCAATTTCATTTCTCAGCAAACCTACAGTTTGTTTGTAAAGGCAAATATCTTCTTTTCCATTCACCAACCAGTGGAACCCTTCCCATTGTTTCCTTCATCTCTCAGTGCTGGTTTTATCCAGCAGCAGACCCAGGGCTGGTTTGTAAAGACAAATCCCTCGTTCCTCTCACTGCCAGGTCTGCTCCGTGTAGGGTGCTGTAGGGCCAGCCCTGTGCTGAGAGAAGAAGCAGGGGGATCATTCCCCGGGGAGAACGGGGTTTGGAGCAGGGCAGTGCAGTCGCAGACCATGGAGATGGGTGGGGGGCCCTTGCCTCAGGCCAGGTGCCGGCGCTCCCACCTGCCTGGCTCCCCGTGTCACCCCGTGTGGCCCCGCCAGGCTGCCGTGTCCCCAGAGAAAGGTGCTGAAACAGGACCCGTGAGCGTGGCCCGGCTCGGCGCAGGGGCCGTGGCTGCAGATGCTCCTCCTCGATCCGTTTGGCATTTCCTGTTGCTCTCGGCTCCAGGGAAATGATTGCTCTGCTCCGAGGGATCTATAAATAGACACTGCCCACCAAGCTGCGCTCCCCGGGGCCAGGACGTGGCAGGAGCTCGGTGGTTGCTGCCACAGCTGACACCCGGCCCCCGCCGGGGGCAGCGCTCCCTGCCGGGCCCCTGCCCTGCCCAGCCTTCCTCTGCCTCGCGGGAGGGAAGGACGCCAAAGAAATTAATTTTTTCTCAGGTAGGCAGTGTCTGGGCAGCTCTGGCAGAGGGCATGAGAGACAGGATCTCTTCGTGGGGCACAGGCACTCCGGGGTGGCATCGCCCTTGGTGTCACATCGCTGCTGGCTGAAGCCCCCTCCCCACAGGAGTGCTTTGGGCTGGGGGCCACCTGTGCAGACGAGCAGTGGTGGTCACTAAGGGCTCCCCACTTTTGTCCTCAGCAGGTCCTGGCAGAGCTGTCCCCACTGTGCCCTCCTTGGGCTGGGGAGCCACATCCCTGGGAACAGAGCCCTTGGCAGGGACAGCCATGGACATGCCACTTGTCACTGTCCCCTTTGGGACAGGCAGTCCCAGGCAGCCTGGTGAATGGGCCCTGGGAAGGGTTGATCCAGAAGCTTTCCACAGCTTTGCAATCCTAAAACTAAAAATTACAAGCCAGGGGAATTGGAAAGGAGTTAGAGAGAATGCCAGTCAAGATCTGAGCTCTTAAACCACTCGGACTCAGACTGAGGAAGGATTTAAAGCCACAGCAGTCAGCCTGCTCGGGGCTGAGTCTGCAGCGTGCCCTTGGTGAGGCTCTCCCCAGCCATGATCCTGGCACATCCCTCTGCTCCCCGAGAGCCACTGCTGTCCCCCCAGCACATCCCTCTGCTCCCAGAGAGCCACTGCTGTCCCCCCAGCACATCCCTCTGCTCTCAGAGAGCTGCTGCCCCCCCAGCACATCCCTCTGCTCCCAGAGAGCTGCTGCTGCTGCCCCAGCACATCCCTCTGCTCCCAGAGAGCTGCTGCTGCTGCTGCTGCCCCAGCACGTTTGCTACCCCACGGACTGCACACAGCCTGCCCCCAGCCTGGGGGAGATGCTGGGGGGTGACACCTTCCCCACGAGGGATGGTCCCTGTGCAGTAACCTCAGCCGGGGTGGTGGTGGCTGTGCCTCCCCCCAGATTTCACAAATCAGCCAAAATCAGTCCCAGGCAGCGCTGGGATCAAAGCCAGGCCTTCTGCCGTGGGAAATGACAGCACCAAGGAGGAACCAGAAGCAGCCACAGTCTGGGGACTCTCTGGCATGTGGGGTGCAGGTTGAGGTCGTGGGGAGCACTGGGCTGTCCATCCCTGCCAGCCCTGAGGGGACACCAAGGCCTCATGAAGAAGCTTTTCCCCTGCAGCCATTCAGCTCTGGGGGCACATTTGGGGGGTGCCTGCGGGGTCTCCCTGGGGCAGAGGACAGACCAGGCAGAAGCCATTCAGGTGCTGTCGGTGGGGCCCAGCTCTGCTCCTGCCCGGGCTGTGAGGGGGAGCACGGCTGGCAGGGACAGGCAGGATGCAGCCGCTGGGTGAGTCCTGGAGGAGAGCGGCGCTTCCAGGAGGGAGGAGGATGCCCGCGGCGGGAGGCTGTCCTTAACGCATCTCCCGCGGCTCCCCTGCGCGGTGACGAGCTTCCTCGGAAAGGAGGGGACGGGACGAGAACGACCTCCCCACCCTGCCAGCTTGGAAAGCCTCGCCCAGGCGATGCCAGGATGTGTTGTATCCCGTTGCCGTGGCAACTGGCATCTCCCGGAGCTGAGGTGGGCGTGTGCGGAGTCATGGCACGGGAATCGGGCATGGTGTGACCCCGGCTCACGGGCACACGCAGAGAGCGGGGACGCGCCCGGGGCTCACCCCGGGCCGGACGCGGTCACTCCTGCGGGGTGCAGGGCACCAGGGGTGGCGGCGGCGTGGGCAGCGGCACTGAGCCACCTTCAGCGCACTGCAGAGCCTGGCACAGCCCGGCTGGAGGGATGGGGAGACCGGGACCTGCAGGAGGGGGGGCGCAGGGGATCCTCACGCGGGCGGTGGGGGCTGCACACAGGGGCTGCCCAGTGCGAGCTGCTGACAGCCCCTTCCACAGCCCTGCCTGGTGCTGGGCCTCCTCCCTGCCCCAGCTGCCTTTGCAGCTTCCCTCCTCCTCAGAAAGGCGGGAGGATTCTCCCTGGAATCTCCCAAAGACGCCCAAACCCCTCGGCTTTGGCTGCCTGGCTGGGAAGCTCCTGGGCACAGCGCTGTGGCTGCGCGGAGCGTTCACCCAGGGTGTGCAATCAGGGAGCCCTGCCCAAGGCCTGGGTGTCCACGATTTCCCAGCGACAGGCCCAGGGCTGTGCTGCCCAGGCACCGTGATTTGTTCCTCCTGGGATGCTTGGCACAGGGGACCACTCTCCGTGGGTGGACTCGAGGAAGGAGGAGTCAGCTTCCACCTGTCACCTTATTTAAGTGACACCTGCCAGGCATCAAGGTCAAGGAGACCAAATTTTTCCAGCTGAACTTGTTAGAGAATGGAAGTGTTTCAACCCAGCAGTGGAATATTATCCCTTCTACTCCTCCCAGCTTGAGTGACTACGGTTTTCCTCAAAAAAAAAAAAAAAAAGACAAAAATTACCTTGTGGGTTTGCTATCACATCATCCCCCTTCTTTGCTTGGGGTGGAAAAGGGGATGGAAAGGGAGAAGGTTTGAGGTAGGAGAAAAAAAACCTAACCCCCAAAAGCTGTGTTTAATTTAATGAAAAATTATGAGGGAAAAAACCCAAAAACGCATCTGAAATCCCTTTCAAAATCAGCAACTTTCTGCCAAGCACCCTCATGGGAGCAGCACCACAGCCTTTCCCCAGCCCCCCTCTCTGGCTGCTGCTGTGGGTGCTGAACCTCACTGGAAACCCATTTCCCAGCAGAACGGGTGAGAAACAGAAATGGGTGCTGAAACAGGAATGGGTGCTGAAACAGGAATGGGTGCTGAAACAGAATGGGTGCTGAAACAGGAATGGGTGCTGAAACAGAAATGGGTGCTCAAACAGAATGGGTGCTGAAACAGGAATGGGTGCTGAAACCCATTTCCCAGCAGAATGTCCCTGCGGGGGAGCTGTCCCCGTGTCACAGCAGCGTCTGCAGCCTCCCCAGCCTGGTTTTCTCGTTTCTCCCGGCAGGAGCAGCCAAGGGATGACCCTGCCCCGCTGAACATCACGCAGAGGACAGCCCGCCTGCTGCAGAGCCCGCTACAGCACAAATCTTGTCACAGGACACTTAGCCCCGCTCCTCCCCCTCAAAAAAAAAAAAAGGAGATGAGCTCCTCTTCGAACCAATTCCAGCCAATTTATCCTGCTGCATCCACCCAGCTCCAGTGAGATCTCACTGGAGGCATCAGGGTGGGGATGTGGAAACCAGAAGGGAGTGAAATCTGCTCTTCTGGAAGCAATAAATGCCTCCTGCCTTTTCCAGGCACTTCCTGACCTTGCTGTAGCTGATGGGCAAGTTTATGATCTTGCATTTTAGCTAAATGGAAGAGGCAATTACTCTTCCTTTTGGATTGAAGTGATTTTAGGAACAGAAATGCTAAACAAGTGGAGAGCCTGGCAAAAGCCAGCCTAGGAGCAACACTGGGGTCTCCTAGGAGAAGAGCCAGAGATGGAAGGGCTGGCAGAAGGCAGCTGTGGAGCAGAGGGCAAGCTGCAGGGATGCTGGAGGGGAGGCAGTGGGGCTGGGTGGCCGAGCAGGGGCACAGCTGGCAGGGGACCCAACATGGAGCAGCCCCCCAGCCCCAGCCCAGCGCCAGCAAAGGGCTCTGCCAGGGAAATCCCTGCTCCTTCTCCACTGGGAGCAGGCTCCCGTGGCCTCAGACCCAGGGATAACTCTGCACAAAAACCCTGATGCATTTTGGCATCTCTGCCCTGCTGAGCTGGAGCCCTCCCCTCCTCCCCTCGCAGGGTCTGGGCTGGCAGCTGCTCCCCAGCCCTCGCCCTGACCAAGATCTCCCTCCTGACCAAGATCTCCCCCCCTGTGCTGGGGTTATATAAAGAAACACAAGGAAGGTGTTGAGTGTGTCCAGAGGAGGCCACTGAGGTAATCCCAGGGCTGGAGCCCCTCTGGAGCCAGGCTGGGAGAGCTGGGGGGGCTCCCCTGGGGAGGAGAAGGCTCCAGGGAGAGCTCAGAGCTCCTGGCAGGGCCTGAAGGGGCTCCAGGAGAGCTGCAGAGGGACTGGGGACAAGGCCTGGAGGGACAGGAGCCAGGGAATGGCTCCCAGTGCCAGAGGGCAGCCATGGATGGGATCTTGGGCAGGAATTGTTCCCTGGCAGGGTGGGGAGGCAGCCCTGCAGCTGCTCCTGCCACATCCCTGCCCAGGCTGCCTGCAAGAGATTCTTCTTCTGTAGATAAGTCCAAGCAAATAACAACACTTGGAAGGAGATGCTTTTCTTTTGGCAGCGAAAAGGTGCAGAACAAATATGTTTTTAATAAACATTTTGACTGAAATTGAGCTTTCTCACCGCAGGAATTTGATTCTTGTCATAATTGCACTTTTCAACGGGAAAAAGAGGTGTTTGGTCAGGTGGCTGGGATGTCACTGAGCATCACACCCTGGGAAGCCGGGTCCTGCAGGGATGAGCAAAGGCTCAGGGCATGGCAGCTCTGCCTGCCCAGCATGGGCTGAGACGGGGAGGGCAGGGGGAGGGCAGGGCATGGCTTTCCTGCCCGCTGGCCCCTCGTTTCCAGGGCTGCAGGTGGGAACAGGGGCAGCCCCCCCCTGGATCTGCCTCCTGCATCCCCGCTCACCCCGAGGCACTGCCAGGTGACAGGCAGATGTGGCAGAGGTGGCATGGAGAGCAGGAGCCTGCTCCTGAGGGACAATCCCTGTGCCTGGCCTCCACCTCTCACCTCCAGAGCTGCTGAGACCGGTGCTGGAGTTCACTGGAGCTGGCTGAGCTGGGATGATGCTGGGAAGGCTGGACTGGAAAAGCCTGGAGAAGAGAAGGTTTGGGGTGACCTGACTGCAGCCTTCCAGCACCTGAAGGGAGTCAAGAGGAAACATGGAAAGGGACAATTTAAAAAGGCCTGGGGGGACAGAATAGGGGGAATGGCTTCACACAGACAGAGGACAGGGTTAGGCTGGATATTGGGAAAGGATTGAGGGTGGCGAGGTCCTGGAATGGAATTCCCAGAGAAGCTGTGGTTGTCCCATCCCTGGCAGTGTCCAAGGCCAGGCTGGACGGGGCTTGGAGCAGCCTGGGACAGTGGAAGGTGTCCCTGCCCAGGTCAGGGGTGGGACTGGATGAGCTTTGAGGCCTTTTCCAACCCAAACCATTCCATGATTCCATGAGTGACCACGGGCTGGGAGCCTGGTGCTGCTCTGCATGAGAAGCTGCTGGTATGGAAATGGCTGTTGCTCCTCTTAGGGCTGTGCAGAATGAAGGCACCCAGCTCTTTCCTGGTTCCTGAGTTTCCCAGACTGGCTGCTGCCCCTTGGCTTGGCTTTCTCCATCCCAGTGCAGCTCTTCCCTTCCCTAACCCAAGCAGGTGGTGCCGAGATGGGGCCCCTGGTGCCCAGGGAGGGCTGCTGGGAGTCGGCCCCGGTGTTCCCTGGTCCTGCAGAAGCCGGGCTGGGGACGGCCAGGCTGGCTGGGAGCTCGGAGGCCTGATGGTAACAAATGAGTGAGGAGCACATCTGCACGCAGCGGAGCCGCTCCCTGCCAAGCCGCTGCACTGCAGGACCACTCTCATCTGTCTCTCTTTAACAGGAACAAATGGAAATGAGCGAATCAATTAACACAGCACATTAGCAAAATGTCAGAGCCTCCCCATCGCACTTAACCCTTCCCTCAGCACGGGCTGAGGCAGCAGCGGGGTCACCCCGGCCCGATCCCAGCACAACCTCTCCCCCTCTGCCCAGGGAGCAGAGCCTGGGGCTGGGGTCGCAGCTGGGACCCCTCCCTGGGCATGGAATTTTGAAAAAGGATGTGTTTAAAAATAGAGTGGATGTGGCACTCAGTGCTGGGGTTTAGCTGATGAGGAGGTGTTAGGTCATAGGCTGGCTTGATGATCTCAAAGGTCTTTTCCCACCGAGTTCATCCTGTGACTCTGTGAATGGCAGTGGGAGCTGTGGGACACAGCACAGCTGGTTTGCAGCTCCTGCAGACCCTCCTGGCTGTGCAGAGGAGCTGGGAGCACGATTCCTCTGGAGCAGGGACATGTCTGGGTGCCAGCTCCTTCATTTCCCCATCCTTGACTGGAGAAGCCCCGGTGAGGGCTTGGTGTGGCCGAGGTGTCCCAGGGGCAGAGCACCTGTGGGTGGGCAATGGTGGGGGTGGGCTGGCTCAGGGCACAGATCTGGGCTTCTCTGCTGGCATGGATTTCACAGCTGTGACCCCCGTGCCACTGTGGGACACGAGATCACAGCCTCGGGAGACCCCCTGTCCCTGCACAGCAGCCCTGGCACACGTGTGAGCAACAGGAGCGTGGAGCCCTCTCCTCGTGGGTGCCACTGAGTGCCACAGGCAACGGGAGAGCTGCACTAAGACATAATAAACCCTCATCAGCTAATTAATAATTAGAGACACTTGTGCCTGAAAGCCTGGCTCCAGTGGTGGGATGATGCACCTCAGCTCTCCTGCCAGGCACAAGCATCAGATGCCCAAGCCATGCAGGCTCTCAGGGCTGACGTGGTCCCAGTCTGCAGCACACGGAGAGCTCCAGGTGTCCCAGTCTCAGCCACAGTGGCCACAACACCTCTTGCTTCTCTCAGCCCCCTTTTAGGAACAACCCAGGACTTCCCGTGTGACCCTTGGCCACGAGGCTGGGCAGGAGGGGTGACAGAGGGTGGTGACAGAGGAAAACCGTAGTCACTCAAGCTGGGAGGAGTAGAAGGGATAATATTCCACTGCTGGGTTGAAACACTTCCATTCTCTAACAAGTTCAGCTGGAAAAATTTGGTCTCCTTGACCTTGATGCCTGGCAGGTGTCACTTAAATAAGGTGACAGGTGGAAGCTGACTCCTCCTTCCTCGAGTCCACCCTGCCACGTCTCCCTCTCTCCCACGGACACAGCTGTGGGGCTGTCTGTAGCCAGGGCTGGATCAAGCCAGGTCCTTTCATTTTTATTTTCCCTGCTTTAATTCTTGCTCCAGACATAACCCATGGTGCTCACAGCGACCCTTTGAAACGCTCCCAAAGCCAAGGCGGATCCCTCCCGAGCAGAGCAATCCCTCCAGCCAAATTCCTGCATTGTGCTGTGGGGCGATCACCCACCTCAATGGCCTCTAATCCACGGCCATCGATTCCCACAGGGGCACCGGGCTGCAGCTCCCTGCTGCATGCAAATCCCGCCGGCAGAATGGGGCCGGATTGTCAAGGCATCACCTCGATTACGGGACGTGGCCCTGATAGCTCGGGGGACTTTGTGTCCGAGGCTCCCCGGCCCCGCAGAGCAGGGCGTGGGAACAGCGAGGGGGCTGAAACAATCACTGAATCATGAATTAATGATGTCCTTGGTGTCTGTGGGCTCTCCCAGCTGGAGATTTCAAAGCGGGGCGGACACGGATCCGAGCTCAGCGATGCTCCGGGACGGGGCCGTCCTGTGCCCGGTCCGTCCCCGCTCTGGGACGCTCTGCAGAGGCTGCGTGTGAGTCAGTGGGGCGTGTGTAATCTGTGCCCCGCCGCCCGCCCCAGCCCCGCTCCGCAGGGGCTCTCAGGGCTCGGGCCGCCGCGCACCAGCGCCGAGGGCGATGGGCAGGGCAGGGGCCCGGCTGAGCTGACTGACGGGTCACACAGCCGAGTGGGAGACCGGGCAGCGCGGGCACCGGGCTGCGGGCCAGCCCCGTCCCGGCAGGAGCTGCTCCTCCTCCCCTGGAGCTGCGGGGCTGGCCGAACAGCGGCAGCGAGGCGAGCTGAGCGCTCCCCCAGGCCCGCTGCGCGCTCCTGCTGCAGCTGTGCAGCTCGGGGGCAGCTCAGAGGTCTCCAAAGAGCCCAGCGGGGCCGAGCTGAGAGCAGGCTCGAGGCACTGGCCACTGACAAGTGCCTTGGCTCCAATTTGGGCTCCCGGGCGGCCTGATTTAAACCACGGCAGCGGTTCGGGGTCTGACCTCCTCTCCCAGCGACCCTGAGTGTCCAGAGATGCTTTGGTTTCTCCAAAACCAAAGCTGCCAGCAATTAGGACCCCACCTGCTCTTGGAGCCCCAAACGCCACCTCTCAGGTGACCCCAAGACCCTGGGGAAAACAGTTCCTTGTCCCACGGAAAATGCCCACTAATTTCGGCCACTCGCAATGGCCGACAGTGGGGTGCCCACGTCCGAATTTGCAAACTTTGCTGGATTTCTCCAAAACCAAAGATGCCAGCAACGAGCACCAAACCTACTCTGGGCGTCCCAAACGCCACGTCTCCGATGACACTTCTGGACAGCACGAGGGAACACAGCAGCCCTACAGGTGCAGGTGTTTCCCCCTGGCTGCAGCGCTGTCCCTGCCCCGTGCGGGGTCCCGGTCTGCCCCTCCTGCCTGCTCTCACAGCCTCATGGCAGAAGCCTCGCAGACACAGCAAGAAGGGGCAAATAAAGGCAGGAGAGGGGTGGGGCTGTGGGAATCAGTCACACAGGGGTCTGTGCTGGTGGCTCCAGCTCAAATCCTGCTGATGTGGGGCAGCCAAGCCTACCCAGGACCAAATGGAGCACTGACTCCTTGGCAAGGGGGACAGCACTGACTTCTCAGCCCAGCGTCACCTCGGGTGGAGTCCCAGCCCCAAGGCACCAGGAGATGGGGATCTGGGGAGGTGTGCTCTCCCCGCAGACTCTCCCCTCCCAGCTCAGGAGCGGCGCTGGTGGTGCTGTTCCCACAGAGGTGCAGCTGTGGATGCAGGATGGCTCTGCTGGCTCTGCAGGCTGGCAGTGGGACACTCTCCCGGGCCGGGTGAGCCCCTCTCCCAGGGAAGCATGAGCCCAAGTTCACCAGCTCCCCCGCGAGCTGCATCTGCTGCCTTTCGTGGCTGACACACGACCCCATCCACTCGCACTAGAAATTTGTGTAAATATGTATTTCTCCCCATCTCTCCTACAGTTACAGTCGTGTTTGCCAGGGTTCCAGTCCTCCAAGGCAGCGTTAAGGAGGGCAGTCCAGGCAGTCCCTGCACTCTGGCCAGCAGAGTTTGGGCTGGGCAGCTGCCTACAAAGCATCCAGACCCCATGGATGTCCATCCAGCAGTCTGTCCTGTCCAACCTCTGCAGCACCCCCCAGGGCAGTGGTACAGACACAGCCCCACTGGGACCTGCAGGAGATTATGCACAACCTTTCTATTAAAAAAAAAACCAACCCAAAACCCCCACATGGTAAGATTCTTCCTTCCAAGCATGTTCGCAATCCTTGACTAATCTGTTTCTCCATTCATATTTTTTATCTCTCCATCTCTCCATCTCGCTATCCTTCCCCCCTCCCTCCAGTGCCTCACCCCAGCTCTCTCCCAGAGCCTCCCCCGCGCCGTTCAGCTGTGGGGAGCCATCTGTTTGTCTGTCTCTGCAGCCATCTGGGTGTCTGCCTACAGTGTTTGCTGTGTCTCCAAAGCATATACAGCCTGCATGTATAGGTCTAGCAACTCAGTCTCTCTAAGCTGCGTTCTGTGGGCTTCATTAACATGCAAATTAGCGAGATCTGACTGGCTCACTTAGCTGCTGCTTCTCTTAGACAGCCATGCAACAATGCAAATACTAATGAGGCTCTGGAAATGGCACTTGCTCCTCAGCTAAGCAAGCCTGCACTCGGAGCAGGCACTGGCAGTTCCAGGCATGCCAGCCCTCCGCACACCTGCTGGAGGACTCAGGACAGAAGGGATGGGTGATGGATGGATGATTAGGGGCACCGATGCGGAAAAAGAGGCGAGAATTCCCGCTCTGATGGAGATGCCAGCACTCCCAGCCTCAGGATCCTTGGCTCCAAGATCCCTTTGTCCTCGTTGCCACGCGCCAGTGCTCTGGACCCCAGCCACCCACGGGATCCCCCCACCATGCCAGCTGACCCGGATCCACGCTGGGCTGGGCTGTTTCCCCACACCAGCGTGCTGGGATCGACCTTCAGCCTCTCCTGGGCTTGACAGCTCCGAGGAACCTGGGCACCCACCGTGCTCCCTCACAGGGCTGCTGCCCCCAGCCCCCAGAGCCACCTCCCAGCATGGAGAGAGCACAGGAGCTCGGGGACAGAGCCTCCACGGGGCTCGGAGCTGCTCCTGCCTCCTGGCCCCTGGCTGAGAGCCGTGCCAGCCCCTGGGCTCTCCTGCTCTGCTTCCCTGGAGGAAGTTTGCTGTTACTCTTCAGCTCCATCACCTCCTCTAATGATAATTCAACCATACACCTCCTTGTAAAACATCGGGGATGATCAAACGCTGTGCAGCGAGATGAAGGCACCTCATCTTAGGAACCCGGCTTCCGTATTCCTTTTTATCCTGGAGATAAAATAAAGAACCATTTGCTCTGGCTGCCGCTGCCGTCTCCTGCCTCTCCTCACCCACGCCGCTCCCACCCCCCGGGAGGGAACAGCGCAGAGCCCCGGCTGCTGCTGCAGCCCGGCCCTTTTCATCTCCCGCTGATGCTGGCACGGGAGGAGCACAGAGCAGCTCCGGCGGGCTCAGGGCGCCCCGGGGGAGCACAGAATCAGAATTTCCTGAGCTGAAGGGACCCCCAAGGATGATCCAGCCCAGCTCCAGGACCTGCCCAGACCCCCCAACAACCCCACCCTGGGCATCCCTGGAGCGCTGTCCAAGCGCTCCTGGAGCTCTGGCAGCCTCGGGGCCGTGCCCATTCCCTGGGGAGCCTGGGCAGTGCCAGCACCCTCTGGGGAAGAACCTTGCCCTGCTCTCCAGCCTAAATCTCCCCAACACAGTTTCAGGGATGTCCCAGGATGCCTTGGGATTTCAGCTTTTATGTTTTTCATCTATTTGTAACCCTGCAGTTCTTTAGTGTAGAACTCCAAACTCCACACCCAGTGTCAGCTGCTGCTGCCCCATTTTGGGCAGACACAGCAATTCCTCTCCAGGCCTGGCAGTCAAGGACCCCTCACTGCCTCAGGCCCCAGAGATGGGAACAAAAGTGAGTTGGGGGCAGCAAACTGGGATAAAAAACTTAATTATCTGAAGCTGTAATTGGAAGATTAACCCCCAATATGCAAATGGCCCAAACTTATAAAAGTGTGCAAACCCGTGAGCCGTGGTCCATTTTGGGTGTAGCCCCTGGGGGGCTTTGTCTGCTCTAAATGTACCTGAAGGCCCTTCAGTAAATAGAAGTGCTTTTTATTCCCTGAATTTTGCCTGGCCTCTGTTTTTAGGTAGTCCTGAAAAGGCATCACCTGTCTCCCCTGTGACAAGGTGACATTATTGTGTAGGTGCCCGTGGCTGCTTCTCAGTGGCAAAGCCAAAGCAGCCACCACACACATCCTGCCCCTCCTAGCCACAGCTCTCCACCCCCAGGCCAAAAGATGCTCCCCGGTGCATGGGGTGCTGGGATGAGGGGCAAAACCCAGCCTGGGCTGAGGGAGGTGGGGGATCCAGGAGATGGTACCGAGGCCAGGGCAGGTGCTCTGGGGCTTGGAGGTGAAGCACACATGGAAAACAGATGCTCAGTGGGCGGGATGGCAAAGCACAGGCAGGAAGAGTGGCCTGTCCTGTCCAGAGAGCACCACAGCCCGTGCAAGGAGATGCTTTGGTGGTGGAGGGGGTCAGGTTCCCTGGCGCTGGAGCTGGCCCAGCTCATCACAGGCTCAACAGCAGCCCAGGGCATTTTGGTGTCTCCCTGCCGTGGTTTCAATGGCTTTTTCTCCCTCCAGAAATGGCCTCGCAAGAATCCCCTTCAGGGAGGTCATCTCTGCCCAGCAGCCAGGTCTTTGAAGAAGGTGAAATTTAAGGACAGCCCGGGAGGCAGAATTTCCTCCTGGCTTGTGGACAAGTGCCTGAGCTTAGGCAGCTCGTTTGCAGTGGAAGAGAGCTGCTGCTCTCTCTGTGGGAGTTCCACTGGCCAGAGATGGGTTCTCTGTGCTGAGCCACCTCTGTCAACAGCTGTGCTCGGTGCAGCACAGCTGGGCACAGCTGGGCACTGCAGTCTGGCAGGTGCCGGGCTGTTCCCTGCAGGACGCCAGGGAGGTTGTGCCAATGCAAATGCCACACGGGCCCCTGGTGACTCTTCTGTGACTTGGCATGGCCAACCCTGTGCAAATAAGCTTTTTGGACCAGGGTCCACGCTCCCTGCTCAGGGAATTCCCCGGGACATTGGCCGCACACACAGAGCGTGCCTGCAAATCCTGAGAGTGTGGGGAGCCCCTGGATGGGGAATGGGCCCTCTCAGGCTCAGCCCTCCGTGCAAGGAATGTCTTGGATGGCTTCTCCTGGCAGAAGAATCCCACTGCCACAGGAATACGGATGGATGCAATAGGAAGGAGCTGTTCCCCTGCTCCGATTGTCTCTGCCAGGTCCCCAGCCTGGCAGTGTCCAGGGGCTCCACTGACGCACCCATGGAAGGGACGGCTCCGTTCTCCAGCCCTGGACTCTGGAAACTCAGTGTTTCCACTCTGGGCAACAGCATTGCTCTATCGAGGAGGTGAGGAGAGCTGCTGAGGGGAATCTGTGGCAGGACAAATCCGCCTGATGAGACCCCTGTGCCCCAGGGACATCCCGGGCTCGGCTGTTTGCACTCCACCAGCCCCAGCCGCTCTCCAGTCTCTCCGGCCCCAGTGTGGCCTCCAGCACTGGGCTGGTCCCCTCCCCACGAGGGGCTGATGCCCATGGAAGGAGCCTGCAGTGGGACGTGCCCCTCTGGAGAGCGCTGGGCAGTGACAAACATGCCCCAGGTGGGAGATTCCCGTGTTGCTCCAAGCTCCAGGCTCCCATCCCAAGCCCTGACGCGTGGTGGCCCCTTGGCTTGGTTCTGGTGCCACAGCCACATCCCTGGTCTGGCCTGAGGCTGCAAAGATGTGCCCCAAGGCTCTGTGGATGTTCGTGAAGGGATGGAAAGAGTTTCTACATTTTTTCTCTCCAGAGCAGCTTGTTACCCGTTTTTAAACTGACGTAAGACCTAAATGTCCCCACGTTGTCACTGTCTGGCTTCCAGTGAGCCCCTGGCTGGACAGGCACAGCTCCCTGTACCCCCTGCCAACTCCCTGTACCCCTGATCACTGTCAAAGGCAGGAACCAGCCTAGAAACCTCCCTCGGTGTGACCAGAGCCCAGCCCTGCTGCTCCTGCCTTGCTCTTACCTTTCATTAGCCACGCTTTGCCTGGGACTGACGCCAGGATCTGGCCAGGGCAGGTTCCCAGCTGACTGCTCCCCGTGTCCCATGAACCTTCCACGGACCAAGCTCAGCACAGTTGCCATCTCCTCCCTTCCTGGGACTGCCAACCCCCCATTGTCTGGCAGAGGGCACATCCCACAAAGGGCCACAGCATTTGGGGGTGTTGACAACTTCAGTGCTGAGAGAAGAAGGGTCAGTGCAACCCTGTAGGGTTGGGAAGAGCCAAATCAAGGGGTTTTGTTGGGCAAAAGCCAGGAGAGGCCTTGTGGGTCAGGTGAGAGGGGCCCCAAGGCCTATTTGAGATATCTGTGATCCCCAGGCAGCAAAACAGAGCAGGAGGCTGGGATGAGCCTCCCCAGGAGTGAGGGCAGAGTAACTTCAGGGGGAGACTGAGCAGTCTGGTGCCAGGAGGGTCTGCTTTGACTTTTTTAGGATTTATGGCATCATCTGGCACATTGCATGGAGGGGTAAAGTCTTCCCCAGCAGTGGCAGCAAGTCAGGAATCATGGAATACCAGAATGGTTTGGGTTGGAAGGGACCTTAAAGTTCATCCCATCCCACCCCTGCCATGGCAGGGACACCTCCCAGTGTCCCAGGCTGCTCCAGCCCCAGTGTCCAGCCTGGCCTTGGGCACTGCCAGGGATCCAGGGGCAGCCCCAGCTGCTCTGGGAATTCCATCCCAGCCCCTGCCCACCCTGCCAGGGATCAATTCCTGCCCAATATCCCACCCAGCCCTGCCCTCTGGCAGTGGGAGCCATTCCCTGGCTCCTGTCCCTCCAGGCCTTGTCCCCAGTCCCTCTGCAGCTCTCCTGGAGCCCCTTCAGGCCCTGCCAGGGGCTCTGAGCTCTCCCTGGAGCCTTCTCCTCTCCAGGGGAGCCCCCCCAGCTCTCCCAGCCTGGCTCCAGAGGGGCTCCAGCCCTCAACACCTGCACTGGCCCTGGGAGGCTGCAGAGGAGGTGGGCAATGCTGGTTCCCCTTCGTGCACACCCACACAGCCCCCCCACACCCTCTGCCCACCCCTGGGCTGGAGCTGGACTCTGCCCTGAGACAAAACATCCCAGAAACTTGTCAGTCATGTCCAGGCTGTAAAACACTACGAGAGGCAGCGAAGCCAGCGACGCCTTCACTTCATCTCCGTGCGTCGTGCGCTGCGCTCCCGACAGCCGCAGACGGGGCAGAATGAAACACCCGCTGAATCTGACCCGCCGGCCCTCCAGGGAGCAGCGCTGGCGCGAAGGTCACCTCATTAAGAGGAGCGAGAGCCACGTCCCTCGCCCGGGGGAGGCTGGGTGACTCCAGCCTGCTGAAGGGTGACCTTTTCTGGCGGCGCACGGCGCGGGAGGAGACGGGGCCTGGCACGCGTGCTCCCACCCGAATGGCAGTTTAGTTCCACAGACACTTACACGTCCCGAGCACTGGTTTTGAACTTTTCATTCTCACCAGCTTGTCAGCTCTTGAAGGCTCTAAGTGCCTGCAGTGTCTCCTGCTCGCTGACGGGGCGAGCATCCCAGCCTGGCACAAACGCTGCTGCACAAACGCTGCGTCCTCCCTGGCAGGATCACAGAATCTCCTGAGCTGAAGGGACCCCCAGGATGATCCAGCCCAGCTCCTGGCCCTGCCCAGACCCCCCAACAACCCCACCCTGGGCACCCCTGGAGCGCTGCCCAAAGGCTCCTGGAGCTCTGGCAGCCTCGGGGCCGTGCCCATTCCCTGGGGAGCCTGGGCAGTGCCAGCACCCTCTGGGGGAAGAACCTTGCCCTGAGCTCAGCCTGAGCCTGCCCTGGCCCAGCTCCAGCCGTGCCTGGCTCCTGTCCCTGTCCCAGAGATCCCCACCCACAGGGAGCTCTGGGTGATTTTTGCCCCACCGCAGTGCCCGAGCAGAGCTGGGTCTCAGCTGCCGCACGAGTGGGTGGATGTGACCCGGGGGTGGCCCCAGGGGAGGCAGAGTGTGCAGGACAGCCCAGCACAGCCCCGCTGGAGGTGCAGAGTGAATGCGGCGCCTGCTGGGGCCCCTCCAGCCCTGCTGTCCCGGCCCAGGCGGGTCCCTGCTGTGCCCGGCCACCAGCCCCATCCCTGCGGACAGCACCCCGTGCCTGGTGTCCCCTGCTGCCTCAGAGGAGTGTTGGGGTTTGGTTTTTTTTGCCTTTCCGTGTTCTCACCGAGCTGGGGAAGGAGAACATGAACTCTCCTTGCCAGCCAGTGCAGCGCCGAGGGCCGCGCTGCCCGGGCCGCCCGGCAGAGCGGGCTGGAGCCCGCAGCTCCCCGGAGAGCTGCCCTCCATCCCTCCCCGAGCAGCGCAGGAGCAGCGTGCCCGCCTCCCCCCTGCTCTGCCCTCCGCGGACCTTTCATTCTTTCTCCTCTGATGTTAATCTTGAGGTGGCGCACGGGTCAAGTTTAATATGCTGTCCTGGGGGAGTTTCATTCCGAGCCAGCGAGAGGGAGCCCGGCGGTTCAGGGAGGGTTTCCCGAGCGCTCCGAGAGCATCGCCAGCCCCCAGAGGCAGCAGCCTGTGCTCAGCAGATGCCAGCCGAGGCAGATTCCCGCACACCTAGCAGGACCCGCGGCCTCTCCTCCAGCACATCGCCCACGGCCACCGCCCAGGGCCACTCTCAGGTGCCCCCCCTGGCTTGCCCAGCTGCCCCTGCACACCCCCAGGTCCACGTGCACAGCCTGTGACACCACCCAGACCCCTGGGGACAGTGGCAAAGGCACTGACTCCTCCCCCTGCCTCAGTTTCCCCAGCTGGAGAGTCGGATTCGGGGGTATAGGGAGGTACCTATGGGTGGTTCTGCTGTGACATCTATGGGGACAGAGCCCCCCGGCCCAGGGGTACCTCTCTGAAGCCTTGCTGGGGTGCCAGGGCTTTGCTGATGGCTCCAGGCAGCCAGACCCCACCCCCGTGCGGCCCCAGACCCCTCCCCGCCCGCAGCCTGCGCACACGCTGCCGTAATGGGAAAGGACAGGCAGTAAAAGGCTGTGATGGGGATCATAAATATCCATTAAAGCAGCTTTTAATCCACCCTGCGAGCAACAGGGCTGTGGGAGAGCGGAAGGCAGGAGCCGGGCAGGCTGCGTGTGGGGACAGGTGGCACTCAGGGCACCGGGCATCACCCCAACACCCCCCGAGGGCTCTCCCTGCCCGGGGAGGGGATGAGCCGCCTCTGCAGGGCGTGGGCCCAGGGGCAGAGCCCCGGCTGCCACCCCGCCTCCTCCGGCGCTCCAGCGCAGCCCTGGCGCGGCTGCAGAGACCTGACGAGACTCTGCCCCACCAGGGGAAAGGCGCCCGTGCCCAGGCGGGGAGGTGAAGCCGCAGTCCCCGTGCCCCCAGCGCTGCTCTGGCAAAGGGGAAAGCAGGGTCCTGCCTTCGCTTGGTGCTGGGGAGCAGAGATGTGTCCCAGCCCTTGGTTCATGGAGGGAAAATCCTGGCAGGTCTCCATCACTCCCCCCAAAAAACCCCTCAAGGACACCCTGTTTGTGCACTGCTGCTCATCCCCTGCTCCGTGGATCCGGCTCTTGCATCCAGCCTTTCCTGCTCTCCAGGGACAGCAGGCTCTGGGTAGCAAGGGCACCCTCTTTCCCGACTCCTGTTGATGAGTTTCTCTCCACTTTGTGTACAATGTCTTCACCTCCCTCCCTCCCAGCACTGCCACTCACTATTTATGGCTGTGCAGCACAGAGCAGGTCACATCTGTGTCCTTCCTCTGCCTCCAGCACAGGACTAAGTGCCCCTGATTGCTGCTGCCTCCACACCATGCTCTGTGCCACAGCCAGCTGCAAGATGGCAGCTCCATCCCCTCGGAATCTGGGGGCTTCCCAGTGCAGGCTTTCCCAAAATGTACAAATTTCGAGGGGGGGGGAAATTCACCCAGAAATATCAAAACGTTTCGCTGGGCTTTGATGCTGCTAAATCATTAAACAGTAAAATACTAGATAGACTAGAAATGTAGATTTGGAGTAATATGATAATATAAAAGCCCAAATGGAATGAAACCAAATGATAATGTCAAATTGAAATGTTCGCCTCTCATTGGAAAAAATCCTTTCGACGTTATTGAAACAAAATGTGAAAGTTGAAATCATTTGATTTGACACTTCTCCATAGAAAAATATCATCAGGATCGACATGTTCCCAGGAGATGCTCAGAGTTTAGAAGCTGCTCTTCTGGAAAAATGTTGCCAGACAGAAATCAGACAGAGCAAAGCAGCCGTGTTCTCCCTGTGCCCCTCTCCGAGCCAGAGGCTCGGCGCGGAGGGATGAAGGGGAGGCTGGAAAGGGAGGTTCTGCCCTTGACCCCACTCCTCACACACCTGCTCCCAGCTCTGTCCCCAGGACAGTGACCTGCTGGTGGCCTGTGTCCCATCCCTGCGGGGCCAAACTGGGTGGGGACTTGTCTTTCACCCAGCTGCCCCTGTGCCTCCTCCCCTGGCCGCAGCGCTGGCACAGCAGGGCCATGGCTCGTCCAGAGGTGCCAGCAGCACCTCAGCTGCAGCTCCAGCGTTTCACAGCACTGCCCCTTCACAGCACTTGTGTATTTTTTCCTGCCCCCTCCTGGGTGCGGCACCTGCCAGGACAGGACGTGCTCTGAGGTGCCAGCCAGGGTGGTTTGCACCCCTGTGGCACTTTCTGGGTCACCCAGTGTGCAGGGGGTGCGGAGGGTGCCCAAAGGACCAGCAGCAAGTGAGATCCCCCCCTCTGCACATGCCTTGATAACCTGGCACCTGCCTCCAGAAAATACTGCCTTTGGGGTGTGCAGAGCCCCCCAAAAGGCCTCCAAGATCATCACCTCCAACCTTCAGCTGGACACCCCCGTGCCCACTGACCCATGCCATGAAGTGCCACGTCCTGGAACGCTTCAGGGGCGGTGACTCCACCAGTGCCCTGGGCAGTGCCAGTGCTTCACCACTCTTTCAGTGAAGAAATTTTCCTAAACCAATCCTCCCTGGGACAGCTTGAGGCCATGTCCTCTTGTTCTGTCATTCTTACCCGGGAGCAGAGCCCAGCTCCCACCTGACTCCTCCTACCAGGGAGCTGGGGAGAGCAAGAAGGAAAATCCCTGCCCCAAACCTCCCTCCCCTGCCATGGCAGGAGTGGGTATCAGCATCCCCCGGAGCTGGGTGAGCAGGATGCAGTGGGGCCAAGGCTCCCTCCTGGCTCTCTCCCTCCTCCCCAGGCTGCAGAGCTCGCCGGGGCTGGTGCTAATGAAGATTTCCTGCAGCGCTTGCTTAGCAGAAAATGATTGGTTACACCCGAGCTCGTAATTAAAAAAAAGAGAGCAAGTGCACTAATGGGTATTTATTTGACTGTTACCTTGTCATGTATTTATCGATGCAGATAAATTCAAAATCATTAAATGCTTTACAGGGCCTGACAATTTACAGCCCCTGTCAGTGCCCTGCCTCTGCAGCAGTGGAGCAGCCCAGGCAGGGGCACACACAGCCCTGGGCCCCCAGCCCAGCTGGGGCCCTTGGAAGCAGCAGCCCAGCAGGCTGTGACTGAGTGTGGTGAATAAAAAAGGTGCTGAGGTGATGCTGGGTGATGACAGCCTCAGGTCTCTGCTGGGGGCTGGAGGTGCAGCCAGGGCATGATGGGCACCTTTGGTGCTGCATGGGGGGTGATTGGAGCTGAACCCCCCAGTCCCACAGCCCCCAGCCCCGCCTCAGACGCCCCTGACAGCCCCAGGCAGATGGGACTGGAGTTGCCTTGGGGACACCATGGGGCTGGAACAATTTGTCACCTCCATGTGCGGGTGGAAAACTCCAGGTGAGCAGACACGAGCTGCTGGCGCTGCTCGCAGGCCAATGTGCTCAGCCTCTGCCCCCTTCCTCGGGCTGGGAATCCCTTTCCATGCCTCCCCATCACAGAGCTGCTGAGGACAGTGCCGAGGAAGGAAGGATGAACATTTCTTCCTGCTCTGTGACAAGCAGCAGGGCAGCCCAGAGAAGCCACAAATCTCCAGAGAGCATCCGTGTCCCTTGAGACTTATCAGGTGTGCAGGGGGACACGGGGGCAGCTCTTGACTCAGTGTTTGCATAGCAACAAGGCCCTGATTATACAGCCCCTAATTACCTTATTATTCCCATTAGTGGAGGCGGGGAGCCCCCTCCTCTTAACACACCCACGGGCAGCTGGGCTGGGGCTGAGTGGGAGCATCCCCATGCTCTGGCTGGTGTCACCAGCATGTCACAGACCCCCGGAGCAGCACCTGAGCTGCCACAGCCTCCTGCCCTTCACAGCTGCTCTGTCCTGAGCAGCCCCAGCAGGGCCACACCTGGGCATCATGGCCTGGCTGTGCCCAGTGTGTGCACACCTGTGCTCCCT
>VZSE01002073.1:0-57924 GCA_013398275.1 Promerops cafer | reverse complement strand
ATATATATATATATATATATATATATCTAAGTAAAGAACTGCTATTCTTATCCCCACCTCTCTGCCTGAGAGCCTCTTAATTCCGCAATTCTAATAATCCCGAGGGAGGGGGCTTTGCATTCTCCATTCCAAGGGAGGTTTTGCGGCCTTCCCTAGCAGACACTGTCTTGTAAACCAAGACACTACTGTAGGCAAAAAACCCATCAGGACTCTGATGTGTTTTTCCCCTTTGTTCTGTCTCAGTGTGCCAAGAAAGGGGACTCTCCTCTGGGATCTCAGAGTTTGGTGCAGAGAGATCTTGTTCCTTTTCATGGAACACTGCCATACAGCACAAAAACCACCTTTCCTCTGCTCTTTTCCACTCTGTCACTCCCAAAATGTTCAGGCAGACAGGAATGAAGCACTGTCAGATGCTACTTATTAACAGAAATACCAGCAGTGACAACAGCCACTGATAAAACATCTCAAATGGAAAAAATGCAGAAAGTTTTACCAATACTCACCCTACACATCCTCTGCTTGGGAAAAGGTTTCACATACACAGCCCAAAGTCTACTGACCTAAACAAGGACAACCCTTGATCTAAAAAAGGTCTTAGCCACCACCATGTTGCCACCATCAACTGAAACTGTCTCCACATGCAAATCAGGATTGGATTATGCATATTTGTTTCATCAAACCTGGAAAAATGTCAGTTGTTGCAATGAAGAACTCTTTCTTGCTGGGAAAAGAAGGCAGTTTCCTTGTGAAGGTGTCTTGTTCTTAATGCACTTTCTAATGTACTCTGCCCTGGTGCAGGAACTTGTGCCTCCAGCTTCCACAACAGCAGCTACCCAGAGGTTGAACGCTGAGCAGCCTGGATAGTGCAGCTGCCCAATTCATCCCAAAAAAGCAATGGTTTGGATCACACTGAAGTACCCAAACATGTCCATTGAAGTATCTGCTGCAAATTGGAGGTGTGAAACAGACAATTTTTGTTTGGTAGTGCTGTCATTAATTGGCTTAAGTTTTGTTAAGTCTCAGTTGTTTGTAGCCATGGATGTGGCAAGCTGGACAGAGTTGCAGAAATTACAAAAAAGAAAAAAAAAAATCAGCTCTGAGAAATGCAAAGTCACTCATCAAAGTCTGGACTGCCATCACATCTCAGTGTACTCCAGGTATTTCACTGAAGGTGACAGACTGAAGGTTTTGCAAAGCTACCTCTTGGGTGTACAGCAACTGCTGCCTAAGAAAAACCTAAGAAAATTAGTATCTCTGTGAAACAACTTACAAAAAAGAAAACAAAACAAAACAAAAATGACCAAAGGCGACATAATTGAACATATGTTGTGAATCAATTACATGATCCACACATGGTTAAAAACAAGCAGGGATGCTGATGAGCATCTGAGGGCAATTGTGGGAAGATACACACTTTCCTGGAGATATTTACATTGCATCTGAGTAAGATTAGTCAGTGCAAAAGACGTCACATGGAAATGGTACTATTTTATGGAGCAAACACAGAAGTCTCTGAAGAACTGCATATAACCTAATGTTTAAAGGTCTGGATCTTTGAAAGACACTGCTGGCACCATGAACTAAGCCAAAGCTGCATGGCAGAGAACAGGAGTGCTCAATTTCAGGGATAAGGAAAAATCAAAGAGAAGCCCTAGCACACAGCTGGTAAAAACACATTCGCACACACTCAGAGTAAAATATTGTGAAATACTATGTATGTAACTCAACCAAATTTTAAACTGTGGATTTTATTTTAAGACATTCATGCTTTCCCGAATGACATCTTTATTGCAGCTGTCACTGAAACATGAGGTCTGGTCTTAATGGTTGGTGTCAGATCAAAGTAACTGCCTTTAAGCAGAGTACAAATGTTCTCCTCCTTCTGTAACTTCCCCACAGTCTTCAAGGCAGAAATCACACACATTTTCCAACACTCCCAGGAATATGCAAAATACTGATTACCCAAATCAAATTCTCTTTCTCTCCCTTCTGCAGGCTGGGGAATAGCTTTCAAGACAAGTTATTTTACCCCATGATTGTTTCGTTTCCTTGTCATCACTCCTCTTGTGGGACTTTGATCCGTGAACCTTTGGCTGCATTTGGTATCGATATAACCATCTACATAACATCACTGCAATTACCAAGATGCTGATTAATAGCATGAGTCCACATCCTCACACCAAGGGCTGGATTTCCCATTTAATCCAGCAAAATGCATCTGAGATTTATTTTTTTCTCAGTGCTATGCAAAGGTGCCTAATTAGCTTTCAATACAGTGAAATGAAAAATAGAGCAAGATATTTTGTTCTGCGTTTTGTGTTAATGGTTTAACCTCAGCAGTGTTATCTGTTCTGCAAAAGCTTTGAAAAGCATACAAATTAATGACAGGCTATGTACTACAAAAACCATCACAACTTCAGCATCTAATTAGCACAATGTGGCAAAATTCATACTGATATCCTGTTCACCACAATCTTCTTTGCAAGACTGTATTTTCTGCTTCCAGAGTAACATTAAGGAAGACAGCTGCTCTCACATTCCACACATCAAGCCATAAACATTTATCAAGATGTCAACGGAGAGCAACACTTCTGGGTTGTCAATATTTAATCTGCAGTAAAATTAAATCACATGTCATTAGACCCAGTTCATCAAGTCAGCACAGATGCTGAGCTGGATGTCAAGAAGCTTCTGAGCAAAGCATGTGGAATCTTCTGCCACGTTTGAACACGGAAACCTCCCACAGTATCTGTATATGCACCCTACAGATGCACAGCTCACAGCACCCCTCTGTGTTTTTAGGAATGGGCTGCATCAGCACCATCACCCCTGAGGAATAACCACACTGCAGTTGTGGGCAGGGAGACTTGGCCCCTTCACTGATGTGGCAGAGTCCACCACAGAACAAAGGGCTGTCATTAGCTTTTACTAATGGAATAATTTCCACGAGCTCTGTCCCAGGGAACTTCAGGTAACATGCTAGTAAAAACCACACCTGCTAACCAAGAAGCTCTGCCCCTTGCTCCCCTTTCTCATTTGAAGGCCACTGGAAGGCGAAAACGAAAGGATTTATAATCCTCTGTTAGAAACCTCATGTGGTAGTCCTTCTCTTCATTAAATGACTGAAAATGGTACATCAATAGGCAACCCTGTTTTTCCTGCACCCTTCTCCTTTCCAAAGGAGGACCACAACCAGTTCTGGCTTATTATAAAGTCTCAGCCATCAGCAGTGCAGAATAACAACACTCATTTGTCAGGCTATTAGAACTTCTTCCATTTCAAAGACTTCTCCGTGCTCTCTAAAGTTTAACAAACTTGTCTCAATGGAAGCTCCTTCCTCAGACCACCCTGGGAGAAGCACATAAAGAGAAAACCTGTCCTTGGGCTGACTATCAGGAGCTGTGCCTTCGTACCCTTTGTGCAGATGAAAAATGAGGCAAAGGAAGTGGTGGATGCTGAAGCAACTGGTCTGACCAGGTTTAAGGAGAGGACAGAGGCTCCTCTGCCTTATGGTTGTAGCCTTGCCACACGACTTCCCTTTACTCACTTAACCAGTAATAGGTAAAATAGTAATTACCTTCACTAAAGCAAAATTTCCCAACCTACAGTCAAGTAAATCCTTTTGCTTTATCCACACATTCTTTGCAAATAAGAAAAAGAGCAGTGCAGTTTTTACACTAGCACAGACCTGAGGGCAGAATGTAACTGTATACGGCCTGTTGCTCATATTTCCCATTGATTTATGTTTGTTCCAGTTCTCACTTTAATGGTAAATTTTCTTGCAAAATTTTCTTCCTCACAGCACATTACTGTTCTTAATTAGAACTTTCCTAAATCCCGATTCAAACTTCTGTTCACCACAGATAACTCACAGGCAGGTATCATCCACCACTGTCATAATCGGAAAGTTACTTGGGGATCTGCTATCGTCTTTGGGAAGCCCCCTCATCAGATATCAGAATCAACTCTGCTCTTCAACTCTACACCATTTCTTCTTTCTTGCAAGGTCAGAATTCTTCAAAGTAGTGTCATTAAAATAAAGTTTTAAAAATGTAATTAGGTGACAATTATTTGTGGGTGTATTTCTCTTTTGCATTGTACATGTGGTTGTATTGTAATTTTCACCTGCTATCACATGCAGTATGTGCCTTCCAATTTGATTTGGTTTTTTTTACCACATCAAAAAAGGAAAGCCAGACCTGCTTTCTCTGCCTGTTCTGTTAATCTGCCCCTGCCCTACTTACTGCTCATGTGTCTAATTTGACATAAGGTGACACATATCCCTGGCACAGAAATTTATATTTTTGCATTATTGTGGCTTGGAAGATTATTTTTTACTTAGAAGTGTCCTTCCTAAATAGGCTAGTGGAGGACATTTACTAATTTCACCACTAATTTCATCTCATGAATCTTCATCTCATCTCAATATGTTATAATTTGCTGTATCCATTTCTGACATCTTACTCCTTGTACCAGGCGTGTCCTCTCTGGAAGTGTTCTGCTTCTGAAACTTACTTTATTCTGATTAATCTCTTTGAAACAGCCTCACATTTGTTACCAAAACTTCCACACAACTCCCAGCACTCAGAAGCAGCAGCAGAAATGTAATTGCTTGTGAATTGTGTAACTAGTTGATGTGGTTAAGGCAGGGAGACAGCAGAAAGAGCACAATGTGAGGAAGTTAGATCTAATTTATATCTAATCATGCTTAAGGCTTAATAGCTTTAAGCATGATCCTGTACTGTCTTGGAATTTCAGAAAAATTATTTGTATAATAAATACACCATTTCAAGAATCTTAAAATTACTGAGAACACTAATACTACAAAGTGAACCTCACTCACATAAGCACCCCAAGTATCATCATCATTAAGGAGAATAGCTGGATTATTCTCTATAGCAGTTCTCAAAGGCTGGCAAATTCCACTGAAAAGCAGTAAGGGAGAAGGAGACAGTGGCTTCTACTCTTACTCAGTCAATGAGATCCACAGTCTTTCACTGTTCAGAGACAAGTACATCTGCTAAATGCTATGTTCCTTAACAAGAGGACAGAGTATGGAAACCAAAGCAATAAAACCCCAAACAGATGTTCAAAGTATTTAGAGGGGAAAATGGGAATTTATACAGAAATGAGTTTTATTACAAGCGCTCTCTTATTGCTACCATATAAGTGTGCTAATGCATTTATTAATGCTAATACATTTATGTGTGCTAATGTATTTATTAAAGACAATTAAGAAAATTGTTTAAGTAACTCTCAGCAGTGCAACAGCTGTGAATGATGCTGCAGTTAACATACATGCTGGTTTTTAACATGCAAAAAAAGAAAAAATGAGATAGCATGAAAGCCTACATATGAACTTGTAGGAAAAGATGAAGAGCAGAAATGAAACCAAAAATTACAACGGAAATTCTATATGGGTATTTGTTGATTTAATGCTGGAGACCTGTGAACACTGCTGTGACTTTTTAGTTTTGTTCAAGAGAATGATTTCACTAACTGTGGGTACAGTCCTCCAGTGCTGAGGAACTGGGAATTTTGCCTCTGATTTGAGCAGACTGAGGCTGGCACATACAAGTTGCAGCTGCTGAAAGCTGGAAGCAGGACAGAGGTGCCATGCTTCAGGGAAAAAAGACAGAGAGAAACAGTTTTGCTTTGATCTTTTCACATATAGGCAAATCAAGGCTCACAAATTTTTTTCTACCACAATTATTGCTGTTTTATTAAATAAAATCTCAATTTCAAGCATTTGTCACAGAGACTTCTACTTGAAGTAAGAAAAACATTAAAGACCTTTTGCTGGAATATTAGCAATATCTTGATCTCTTGATAGAAAGAATTAAGTCTTCACACTCACAGGATGTCTACACAAAGAATTAATATAAAATATTTAAAAGGAGACAAGTCTAAATGTTAATATACATTTAACTGTCTTGATTACTATTATAAAAAAGGTTATCAAACATAGCTGAAGTTAAACTCAAACAGCAGTAAAATGGAGAATTCTGTTTGTCTGGAATTCCATCAATTTGTTAATAAACTGAGACACACACTGGAAGTAAGACTTAAGACGGCAGTAATACAATGTCCCAAAGAAACTGTGAGAAATACACTCAGACAGATGGATTTGGGCTTCAAGCTATGCCAGACAACGTGGAAGTTGCAGGACACACACGACGGGGAAGGTTTGCACAGCACCGGGAGACGGAGGGTGACAGTGCTGGCAATGCCACATGCAAGGCTTGTAGTGAGAGACTAAGACTTTTCACGCAGTTTTTGAAGTTATTCTGGGGGGTTTGGGCTATTTGTTTTGGTTTAGTTTGGCTATTTCACGAAATTTCTTTACATTGAAGTCTATCCCCACTGCTGTCCCAGCCCCGTTTCTCCTGGTGCTGCCACAGCACTCTAGTTCTGCTGGCAGCACAGCTTCTTGTGGACTGTGTGGTGAGACTCTGAATTGTCCACGGTCATCGGACTGCAGAGTAGCCACGAGTACCATCAGTGTTAAACCACAGAAAGCAAGGAGCCACAGTGAACAGCATCTTTTTAAGTTATGGTGAGGACATTAAGGACCTGCAAAGGACTATGGGACTGGCCGGGAGTGGCTATGTAGATAAGCACTGAGTATCATCCTGTGATTGGCTGGAGCCCTTCTGGAACATTCCAACCAAGACTATAAAGGTGTGTGCCCTGCCACAGTGCAGGGTGTGTGTGTTGGGGGTTGTTGTTGGGGTTCTTTTGGAGCAGCTCTTTAGTTGTATGTTTTCTGTTGCACCCTCGTGTGCCTTTTCTTTATTTCCTCATTAAATCTTAAGTTCTTCCCCTCCAACTGCACCTGTCTCTCCTTTTATTATTTACACCAAACTCACCGGAACGCCGCTGTACTCCCAGGACCAGAGGCTTCCCCCTAGAGCCCCTTTCGGACCCAGGGGAGTGTTGCCCCCGCACCTGCTGCAGGCCGCGCCAGAAGCAGCAGGTGCACCGCAACAGGCTGCTCCGGTGTCCTGCAGGCTGGTGCCTCTCTGCCTCCCGGACTGCCAGGAGGCCCCAGGGCTGCAGCCACTACTCTGCCCAGCGCCTGAGGTCCCGGCCCCGGCCTGCCCCGGTCCGTCACGGTGCTCGTCCTGCACCCTGCTACTGCCACGGAAGGCGATAGCGCCAGGGTCAGCCGCCTGGGGGCTCGTGTCCATGTGGCGCCGCGCCAGCCCACTGGACTGGTCGGCAGCCACCTCGATGAGCTGCCTCACGAAGGCGGCCGTCTGCTCCTGCAGGAAGGGCTGCAGCATCCGCGCCAAGGCCTCCTCATGCAGCCCATAGCGGCACAGGCTGGCCACAAGCCTGCCCTGCACGAAGGCCACGTCCCACCAGCAGGCCCCACACAGCACCTCGTTCAGCCACAGCTCCAGCGGCCGCAGGATCTCAGCATGGTTGCGGAACAAAAGCGCGCAGGTCTCAGGAGGGAACCCCGCCACATGGGCCCAGGGCTGCGGCCCCTCGGCTGGCGCCCCCGGACACAGAGGGCTGCGACACAGCCATCTCCACGAAGCCCTGGTCAGGCAGTGCTGGGTAGATGATGGTGTGCACAGTCTGCCTGCACAGTGGGCACAACGGGTTCTTCCTAGCCCAGCGCACAATGCAGCCCCCAGCAGAATTGGTGCAGGCAGGAACCCACATAGGTGATGTTGCCCGAGGCTTCGAAGCAGATGGGATAGCTCCACTCTGCCCCCGTGGCCGTGGTGGCGGTGGTGGCAGGCTGGGGACAGCTGAGAAGCAGAGAAGAACAGGACAGCTTTAGGCCCTCGCTGGTGTCGCACACTGTCGGGAGGGAGAGGCCGTCGTCACTGCTCTCTCAGGGAGTGAAGGAAGGAATGGCCAGGCCACTGGAGAAGCCACCCTCCTGGCTGTCCTGTCACCCACCCAGAGGGCACCCATGGGGGCACAGCTCACCGTCAATTGCCTGCATCAAGCAGGCAGGGTGGGGAAACCAAAGTGATGCCCCCGGCACTGGCACTGGGAGCTTCCAATGGCAACTACCCAGCACCAGAGGAAGCCTCAACTTCTCTCCTTTTTCACTCCACATTAATTCCAAATAACTAGCGTGAGGGTGGGGGGAAGAGTGAGTATAACATTTTACCAGGGGGAGGGGTATATGTCTAGCATCGTGAGAGGTTGAGATTAGTGTTTTCTGATTTGTGTACCGGAGCATACCAAAAAGCTTTTGCAGACGACTAATGGCAAGTCCACTCTTCAAAACAGCAATAATTTAAAAGTTTCTGGCTAAACCACAGGCCTGCAACATGAGACAATGGTATTTTACTGGCTTTGCTGTGGAGGTGTGCCTTTGAGACAAGAGCCTCAGGGACAGGTAGCATTTTGTGCATAGTGGTTTACAAAACTGTCTAGTCCTAAAACAGGAATTACATAGCATATATCTAGATATTGAAGGAGATAAATTGAGTAAATAATTGCCAGAATTAGCTAATTCTACACTAGCTTTGCTTCCTAAGCAGAAATACTCATCAAAAGAAGTTACTTCCTACTTACTTTTGTGACCAAGCTGATAATTTTATGATTCCTAGTACATTAATTAGCCCTAATAACATGTAACATGAGTTACAATTTAAGGATATGCTTGAGGCACAGTAAGGATTCTGCTGGGATCAGGGAAGTCATTTTACCATCATTAAATCAACTGTCAAACTGCCAAATCAGAGCACGTCTAAAGTTTTTATTTGGGCAACAGTTTTCTCTTGGGAAATGGCTCTAAGTATTTTGTGCCTGGAAGTCTTAAATCAAATGTACATAGCTCTGCCCTGAAAGCTCCTGATGTAACTTCCTGAAGTAATCAGATTACCTAGGATAGACCCAAACCCTCTGTGTGCAAGCCCTGAGAAAATACCAATTTAACTCAGTCCTGGTGCTCTATTTCTAAACGTCAGAAACATATTTGCACATTACTTCTGTAAGCCCTATGAAACACAGGATATAATTATATTCCTCTTAAGCAAGGCAGTAAACAAGCCATTGCAATGGCATTCTTGAACTCATATTCAGCTCTGCTCAACTAGAATCAAGAATTCGGTGTTGAATTAGGATTTTGAATTTAATGTACAATGCTTCTGTGGTTGTCTTTCAGCAGTGGAACATATTTCCCAGAGAGAGACCTAGTGCTGCTACAGTGATTGGCCTAGTGGAAACTAGTGGAAATATTGACACATCCCTGACAGATCTCAGACAATTCCTCATTATCGGAATAAATAATAGATGTCAAATATGTGTCTTTCATGAAGAGCTGCTACCTATTACAAGAGTAACTTTCCATGTTCTGTTTAAAAACAAACCAAACATTTGCATTAAACTTACATAAAAGCAGAAGTGCAAGTCCAGTACACCTGCAGGCACGGTTGATTTATGCTGGGTGGGTGTGTTGGAGTGATGACGAACCCACAAGGGGAAGGAAGCACCTAAGAAAGGAGAAAAAACTGCACAGCATCAACTGCAGAAACAACATACAATGAACTAACCATAATCCACTTTCCCCACTCCCCTGTGACTGCTGAGGGTGATGAAGGTAGAGAAATTTGGAATAAAATTAAGCTTGGGAAGAAGGCAGGAACTAGTGGGAGGACCTTTTAAGATTTGGTTCTAATTCTCATTATCCTGCTCTGATTTGATTGGTAATAAATAAGCAAATTCCCCAAGCTGAATCTTGGTTTGACCATGAGATAATTGGTGAGTGATCTCTCCTTGCCCTTATCTTGACCCACAAGCTTCTTCTGATATTTTATTTCCCCAGACCAGCTGAGGAGGGAACTTGATAGAGTGGCTCTGGTGGGCACCTCTGATCCAGCCGTGGTCAACCACCACAGGTTTTCTCCAGTGAGCAGAATTTTGTCATTCCACACGGTATTATACTCCACACGGCTGTAAGCACACCCACCACAATTGAAATGTTATTCTTGCACCAGTTCGTAGCCTTTCTCTTCCCATGTGTCATGATTATTTCTGCCAGACCCTGAAATGTAAGTGGTTTCTTAGTGCCCTAAGGCAGTAAAGGCCTTTAAAGAAACGGAAAAGACTGGAAATAGTTCTAAACTCAGGAACTTCCACATAAGCTTTGTTATTCTTTGAGCTGTCCTGCAGAACCAGCAAAAGCCCACAGAAATATGACAAACTAGCTCCCTGACATTAAAGATTGTGTCAAGGACCAGCTTCCTTGATCCCTGTGATCCTGACACAAATTCACTGGACTGCACCATGGTTCTCGTAGCACCAGTGCCAAGATCTGCTGTTCTGCAGAAAGTAAGGTCATTAAGAAATCCGTTTTGGAGACAGACTATGAGTAAAATACTTATTTAACATTTTCAACATGTTTTCCCTTGAGGGTGCTAATGTAAGATTGTCAATAAAAACTTACTTGTGTCTTTGTAAGGGGATTCAAGAGAATAAATTCTACCCCACAAATCACTCCTCTATGCTTTTGCAGTTCATATGAAAGCCAATAGAGAAACGCTTTACACAAAATTGATTTGTCACTAGATAGTATTTTGAAGGGATGCAGACCAAGAGAGCTCTGAAAATTCCCTGCATTGTGAGAGAGGTGATAAATGTAAAATGAACAGATAAACCACAGTCAATGTGAAAAAGGTTTTGAAAGTAAGAATCTGTTGAAATCCCCTGAAATACAAATGTGAACAGGAAATACAGATGTTAGCAAGGACTGAAGGAAAAAAGAGTAGAAAGACTGCAAAACTTACGCTATACTCACAAACTCAGGTTAAGAGAAATTCAACATCTTCCCATGGAACTGAGAAGTAACAGAAGGTATTAATGAGAATAAATATGTGATATTTAAAGTTTTTCATTTAAAAAGCAATAGCAACTATTTCTAGAAAAAAAATGCCATTAAGTCTGCAAAAACAAAATCACTACACCTTTTCTTCTAATATCCCAAATACTAAAGGAAGTCAAAGCTCATTTAAACTGACCAGATTTGAGTATTTTTCTTTTATCAAACACAATGTCCCAGCAGGACAGGAAAGATTTAGTTTCTAGTCCTTCCCCTCCCAAAATCAGTCAATTCAGCAGAGTGTAGAGATGGGGACTGGCATCATGCTGGTTTGTGTCAGGGAGGAGGCTGGGGGTGTTGCCAGCAATCTCCACCTAGGATAAGCCTGAGGCTGAGAAGAAGCCTTTTCCTAATAAAATCTCATTGAAGCCACTTGTAAAACGAGCTGTTTTATGTGAAGGAAAGAAAAAAAATTAAACACCAAAAAAAACAAAAGGCTATTTTTCATAAGAAGTGTTTCTGAGGACTCCCAGTCAGTTTTACCCTCAAGTCAGCTTTAATAATGGGCTGGTGAATTGCAGTGCCCTGCAGGACTTCAGGCTGCAATACTGCAACAGAAAGGAAAGCAGGACTGCTAAAGATATAATTCAAAGAGGACCCCCCAAACTCACTCTCTCGGCCTTTTTTTGTAAGTGTTTCATCTCTACAGCAGAACTCAGCTGTCAGGGGGTTCCCTTTATTATTTTTGCAATATGTTTGTCCTTCAGCTCACTGGATGCTTCCACAGTGGACACTTGTCCTGCTGTGTATAGTCCTTGAAATAAAAGTGAATGATATAAGTGTATGACTGAAAGCTGAGCTTTAATTTCACTTCTATGGACCGTTCATTTTAGAGTTGGACTCAATGATCCTTGTGGGTCCTTTCCAACTCAGAACATTCTGTGATTCTTTAATGTAGTGGTAGACTTGTAAGAAGATGCCCTAATGGTAAGAGATAAGTAGCAAGTAACTGAAAAAGGACCAGTGTAACTGTCTTTGAAGCTAGTCCTTCTTTGACCAGGTTAGGAGATCTCCAGAGGTGCCATTCAGCCTCAAGGGTTTTTTGATTCTATGATAGATTTCAAACAAGCACTATTACACTGTCCTATTAGCATATAACTGCAGGTTCGGTAGTATGCAGTAACAGCTTTCAAAACCAAGTTTTCCTTACTAAAATTCCTAAGCTCTTGCTCAACAGCTGGCAAAACCAAAAGAGAAACATGTACTGAAAATGTATTCTTAAATTGCGTCAATGAGAGGCCTGAGGCTTCTCTGCCTAAAGCTGTCCTGTTGCTGGTGCTAAACCTGAGTCCTGACCACCCACTGAAGCTAAGTCCTACCCACAAATCCAAAACCAGAGCACAGAAATATCTTCTCAGGCTTGAACATCATGTGCCATAAACTACATTAGATTGAGGGCACTCAATTCAAGGCAGCATAGATTCAAACTGTTTCTGAAAATAATTTTTCCACATCTCTTCTTTTTCTTCTCTTCCCTGCACCAACATTTGCACAGATGATCTGCTAGAACAGGGTTAATAATTTTTTTTTCTTTTTAAAATAAAGTTCATTTTTATGCCTGAGGATTTCTCTGACCTAGCTCTTTGACCTGACCCCTAGCATGGGGTCATGAAAGGTGTATGGAAGGAAGATGGAATCTGTAGGAATGTTTTCCCAAGTCAAACAGGGAACAGAACTCCTACCTACTGTGTAGTCCCAGCACCAGGCAGGTGTCCTGCCAACATACTCTTCCTCCACTGTTCTGTGCCTCTCTGCCAGGAAGATGAGCAGGACAGCACTAACTCCTCTACTTCAGTCCTGTTTAAAATTCCCACTTGGAGTTTTAATTTTTGTGTTGGCATTTAATTGAAAATGAGTAATAAAGGGCCTTATTAGTGAAAGTGGGAACTAATATGTACTAATGAATTCTGAGTGTAAGTTACCCCTTTTGCCTTTGTTGAACCCATACAAGGTTGACTAGGTAACTTGCTGACCCTATAAACTCCATGTCCAGCCTGTGCAGGTAGCAATTAAATAAAGAACAGATGATGGAAGGGTAATAAATAAACTGTGTCTAGAATCATCCTTCTCCACTCCCCTTTTTGATTATTCCTTCCTTGTGCTTCTGTGGTAGTTACAGAGCTGATCAGTGGCATCAAGATTGCTGTAACTGCTTATAGGTCCCTACAAAAGCCACTGCAGGAGGGGTGGCCCCACCTTCACCTCAGGCAATCATTTTTGAGAAGTAAATAAAACTACCAAACAAAGGTGTTTTTCCTCCAGAAGCCAGACACATGTCCTGCTCTCTGTGCCACCTCTTCCTGGACATCATGTTGCCTCCCTCCTCCTTTTCTGCTGCAACTGCATTGTAGATACTTTCACAAAGACCAGTTATGGTGTAACTAATTACATTGTGAAATTAGTTGTGCTCATTTTCACATTTTGCTCATTTAATATCCTTGTTGTAGGCATAGAAACCAACTGACAAATACATTAGAAAGCCTGTTAGATAAATTCACCTAAGGTGTGGCTAAAAGACTTAATGGTACACATCAAAGAAAATCTTCCAACTAAAGGCTCAGAACAATGAAACACAGTCTTTCAGTTTTTACAGCTGAAGGAAATCAGTGGCTAACTGCAAGTTTCTGTTGGCATTTAAAAATTAAAATACCAGGAATGACCAGAAGGAAAGATAAGGGAGAGTTTTGTTTGTACAGGCCCAGTGAGAGTCTATGGAAGTCACAGGGAATCTGTCCTCCACACCAGAGATCTCTTGGCCCAGCAGTCTCCCTGAGCCACATGATTGAATCACATCATTTGTCTTCCTTTGTTACTGCTAGAGTAGATTGAGGTATTCCTTTGCTTTCTTCCATCAAACAAACCAAATAAAACCCAAAACCCAACTAAACAAAAAAGAAAAAAAAAAAAACAAAATTAAAAACAGCAACAAGAACAAAAATCAGTCACTGCCTTAAGGCTGAGGACCAGATGCTTAGAAACTGACAGTCCTTTCTTTGCTGAAAGAGAATTGTTTGATTAAGTGTAATATTATGTCTGTACTGTATTCAGAAGATTATTTAATAGCAATATAAACCTGCAATGTATAGCATGCGATTACATTTGAAATGTATAGGTCCCTTTTAAAATGAAAACATGACCATTGAGAACAATAAGTAGGTTTATAACCAACAGCTCTAACACTTAGTCTATGTATAAAATCAGGATAGCTTCAGGCTAAATTTTTCTCTGATTAGTATGCTGGCTGTTTGAATGTAAAATAAGTCATTCTTTATGCTAAAATTCAATGTTCTCCACAGTGTTAAAGGATTACAATGTTGTATTTCTCAGGTATTCAAAACCCTGAAAATCAAAGTCTGTATTTTAAATCATGAGTCACAAACATTTAAATTTAAAACATTTTTATATCTGTGATGCAAATAAATCAGATCTAGAAGAAACAATGACCATAACTGAGGGTGAAACAATTCTCTTTCACCCAGAAGTGTACATCTTTTGTTAACAGTAAAAGTATCAGGAAGGGAAAATATTTTGTTGAGGTTTGGGGGGAAGTTTGTTCGGGTTTTTTCCTAAAAGGATGAAATATTTTTCCTTTTTTTTTTTTTTTCCCCCACTTCATACTAGCACTGAAACAGTATTAATGCACTGAAGACTCATTTGAAGTGTTCCCCTTTAGGTATCATTAGGTGGTACCTTGTGACAGATTCCTTTCACTGAATAAAAGAGTGATTTAAGGATACTCTATTATTGTAATAGAATTTTGTTCTATTACGTTAGTCTGTGATGCTTATATTCATACCTGTGTTTTAAAAACTCAGTGATGAAGGAGGAATATGAGGCTGAAATAAAGGACAAATTGGATCACTGAGACAGGGGATCTAAATCTAAGCCTGCCTTTTGACTCAAGAAAACAACATTCTCTGGTCAAGGTAAACTTTGGACTCCAAACAGACACCAGTAATATGAGAGTTGAGAACTCTTTTGGTGGAATTCTTAAGAAAAGCAAACCAGTTGTAATGAACCAAAAAAATACTTGTAGGGGAAACACACATAATCCAACTGTAACAATATTTTTATTATAGTCATGTCCAACATGACATGGATAATTTTCTTTCTGGAGGAAGCAAACCCAAAATCCTATACAACCTGAACAAAAAATGAGAATGTTTTAACCTGTTTTGTACTGCAGATTACTGACCTGACACACACAGTGTGTCTATGATAAAGAAAGAACAGTAAGGATTCCATTTCAAGTCTCCTTGTGCAGAGGAATTGAAAGCTGGCTATTCTGAGGCTAATAAGCATAGTCAAATTAATGATTTAGTGACAATCCAGAGGTGAGATGTTCTCAGTTTCCATAGGTGGGGGAGAAGTGATCATGGAATGTGTGTCAGTAAGTCCGGCACACTGTCTCATACACCACAAGCCTCCTTGATCACTCAGCTCTTTCTGGTACTGCTGTCCTCTATGATGGCAGTGTAAGCATCCATCAAACATGTTAAAAAATGCAATTTCTTTAAATACTTCATTGGTACTTTACTACATTGTTACCACTTCATAATACTTTATTTGTGTTCCAAAGTAATTTATACTCATCTCTCACAAACATCTTGATGTCCTTTTGACTGGAGTTCTGTAATGTGGACAGAACTCCAGGACTGTCCTTGCTCTGCTGCTAATACCTTCCAAGTTATAGAAGAAATAGGTTTTGAATTAAAGTCTGCTTATTAAAGACTTTTATGCTACTGTAACCAGTATGAATATTTGCTGAATCATAATTAGGTTTCAAAGATCTATTTACACTTGCGTGAAATCTTCCATCAGATTTCTCTCCCCTAGCATGGCATCTGCCCTTAAATTTGCCCTCACAACCACATGAGAGCACATATGTCAATGCTCGAGGCTCTCCCCTCCACCCAGAATATTTGCAAGGCAGACACCTATTGAACTACTATGGATGTAATTTTATATCCTGCTGTAACAGCAGCCATCAATTGACTGTAGATAACAAACTATAAACTCTGTTTATTACTAGAAAAGTTATAAGCATAAGCACCTCTTATCCAATCTCTCTAAATATTTCAACAGAGAAAAAAAAATGAAGCTCCAAAGGAAACCCAGGCCCTGAAGCACATCAGCCACCTGACCTTGCCAGGGAACTGTGTCAATTCTCTCCTCTGTGCAACACCAACTCTCTGTCTCCTAAAGGCAGCACTGCACTATGCAACTTCTGAGTTCCTATAAGAAAAAAGAGCCAAAGCCAGAATAGGCAACATAAAATCCCCCTTCTCTGGGTCTTGTTATATAAGATTTTGATGTCACTGTGGAAAAATCTTTGCAGAAATTAATGCTACCAGGTGATTTTCTAAGTACCAGTAAGCTTTCCTGGATACCCTCAGTCATTAGAAGATGTTGTTTACTCTCATAGCATTCAGGCCACTGCTGTAGTTGCTAAATCACTCCTGTTGGGATACATCTTGGTACCCTGAGATAGTCTGTGCAATGTGGAGGGAGGCAGGTGGAGTCCTACCATCCTGGTTAAGTTCACTGTGCTGCTGTGCGAAGAATCTTGTGCTAGCCACTTTACTGTGAAATCATTCTTAGCTCAAGCCACATCAAAATAAAATGCAAGTAAAATTCATTGCATTCAGTATAGAAGCAGCTACAGAGACTTAAACAAAGAATGAGAGAGAAAGCACCTTTAAACTACTTATGGCTAAATTCAATCAGAAGTGGTATTGCTCCCCCACTGGCAGACTGACTCATCACTTTTCTTAACACTTTGCTAGAGAATCTCTGCTTATTGATTTTAATGAGTAAAACTCTGTTTGTTATGGCACATTGTAGTTTGTACCAACAACGTGGCCTTCTAAAGACATGCAGGGCTGAGACAGACTAGATCTTTCATTACAAACCTTGGCCATTCCATCATGTTCGTGAAATGATCTGTCTTTTCCTCTCTGCTGAAATAGTTTCACTCCTTCAGGGATTCCAGGGTTTTTTTAATCCAGGTGTCAGTTTCTGTGTTTGGTTAATTAACTCTCTCACCTATCAAATTAAAATCTCTTGTTTTAGTAAGTAACTCATAGATCTTTACTTATGAAGTGTCTTTGCTGCTAAACCTCTTATGAATCACTCTGTGAGGACAACAGATTTGGAGTAATCCCCACCAACACCTCACATCTGAGCACACTGAATCCAACATCCACTCCATGTGCAGTATTCCATGGCCCTTTTGTCATCCACATCTAATTTTCCTTTACAGAAGGGTCATCCCTTCAGAAAAGGTGGCCAAATATCACTGATGAGTTGCACTAATGGTTGCCTTCCAAAGGGCTCAAATTCAGCCAGCCAGAAGTTACACAGTGTTAGAAACAACACCTCCTTGTTATCTTCCATTTCTGCTTCTCCTTGTTTCTTACTAAATGGTACCTGTGCACCATCACATTTGTTTTGATTTCTTGGCTTTGTGTTACCTTTTTTCTTATGAGAGTTATGAGCTTCAGGTGTGTTAGAGGACATTATGCTTCTATGGAAATATAACAATTTTAGCTGTAAAAGGAGCAGTGCCTCTGTCTTGAAGAATATCATCTTTTATGCCCTGTGGCTCACATCTAATTAATGTTCTTTTCCTATATTTCTTTCCTTACTTTGAAAATTAATAGATTTCATATTGCACTGGGTAACTAGGACGAAGCAGAGGGTCGCTAAAGAGATGATCTGAAATGGTCCAGCACACCCTTAGGACAATTTTCAGAGATACTATTAAGCACCAGCAGCTTAAGAGGAAGAAAAAGCAATTCCCCAAAACAAGAGTTCAGTAAAGAGCTCAAAGACATTAAAAATCAATGTGCTGTAACTTCTGCTACCAATCAGCTTAGTCAACGCTGTACCAATGTGCTGGCTGCTACTGGATAGCTCATAAGAGCTCGCAATCACAAAAGGGAAATTCTGCACTAAAAGTAAGTTACAAAAATTGGAATAATGCAGAGTTTCTGATGAGGAGGTTCAGAGAAGTGAACAGCGAGCAGACCTGCTCACTGCCTGTTCAGCCATTAGAGAAAGTTAATTCCTTTGACAGGGCACTTTGCCACCTCTGACTTACCTGGCCGAGCCATTTTGGAGTAATGAGGACCATTTCAGAGTAGTCCTGTCCCACTCTTGCTGCTGCTCCTTGGAACAGGCAGCAGCTGAGAGTCTTGCAGAACGGATAATAAAAGAAAAGTGCAAGTGTGGTGGGTTCTGCTGGTGCACATGCATGTTAAAACACAGAGAACTGCTCTGGGGCAAAAATGGCATTTTCAGACATCAAACGCAGAGGTAACTACTCTCAGGGGAAAGGGTGGCACTGCTTAGAACTGCCTGGTAGGAGAATTTAGGTGGAAATTATTAGATGAAAGTTATTAAGTAAGGAAGGAATGATGCTTAGGAATTCTAAATTTCCCGATCAAAGCCAATCAGTATTTTTAGAACATTTTGGGAGGAAAAACATTTGGATGGTATTTCATTAAGAACTTGATCTTCTTTTTTTGTTACAAAATATTTGCAAGAATTATTTACTCTAGAGTGGCTCTAGCTTAACATACCTGGGCATCTGCCACCACATGATTGTCCCACTCAGAATAATAATGAAAAAACTTCAGCAATCAAGATTTAGCAAATTACTTTTTCCTCAGCACTTTCCTCTCCCTCTCTCTCTGTCCCTGATATGAGCAAAGATCTTTATATTCTCACAGCTGCTGCTTAGCACATCTTGACCTACAATGTGCTGCTGCGAGTATTGGCATAGGTCATTAAAAAACTTAAATTAGCAATTTGGATGAAGCACAAAAATTCCCAGCCTGTGAATTCTAGACTAATTTGTTGTGTGACTGTTTTTTTTCATTATGCCTTTAATCAATCTATTTGTATGCAACTTTACTCAGACATAACAATAGAGCTGTGCTTATTATAGATTAACAGGAATTCTGTCAAACCTCAACAGAATGTGAAGCAAAAGTGTCAACAGCATGACCAGTTCAACTTCACTTTTAAGGTAACTTATATAACAGTGTAGCAAAAGACACATTTCTGCACCCGAAAATGCTTTACAAGCATAGCAGCACTTTTTCTCACAATTTTCTCATGCTTGTCACAAAAAACTTACACTGTCTGTAAAAGGAAATGTTCTAGGGCATATGATCAAATTAATTTTAAAATCTTCTAAAATTCTGCAGTTCCTCCACTTCTAGAAAAAGCTTTTTACTTCAGTAAATCAGAGCATTCCTTTGAGGGGAAAAAAAAAAAAAAAAAAAAAGGAGAAAAAAAAAAAGAGCAACAACAACATCAAAACTAAAAACATCTAATTCAGAATTACTAGGTTTCACATATTTCATATCAGTTTTACCAAAACATCCTAAAGAAATAATAGAATAGCAGAATTAGAAGGAGGTACTGAAGAGGCAAAGGTAATAAAAGGGGATTTTTGCCTATAAAAAATGACCAAAAAGAGCAAAAATTCACAGGAGTTCTAGACAGTTCCTGTGGAGGGCCCAGAACTACAGAAAAATCATGTTGCACAAAGGACGGCAACACAGCAGAAGTCATACTGATGGAGGGATGAAGAGATAAAGGATGAAGGTTTTTATTGACCACATTTGAATCAAGTACCTGAAGAATTTTCATGGAGAAGCTGGGGCTGGGGGGAATTTTGCTAAATACCTGTTCTCCAACGTGTTGAACTCCAACACCGCAGCTATTTGGGTCCTGAGATCTTCATGTATGGATGATCATATCTTGGTGCCTAAAATTAGGAAATGGAGGGATGGCTTAGACACTGTGCAACTGGTTTGCAAAGGAAGGAGTGAACTGCAGACCTGATGTTAAAACGGTTTTCATGCCCTTACAACCCATGTAAGTTACAGTCCCCAGGCCATACTTTGTGTACTCAACATACAGAAAAAGGAATAAAGTACAGAAAAAGTACTGTGTTTGGCATGACTGTACATACTTCTGCTGACATTTTTCTGAAGACAACCTGGTACACCGAGTTCCAGTGAAGGCATTGATACATAATACAAAGAGATCCCAGTGTTTTTAAAGGCAACAGGTAAGTTAATCTTAGGAGCTCAGAAACGAACAGGGGAAATACAGAAAAATAATCCTTCAGCAGGCAATGCAGGGGGTTTGTGCCAAACCTAAGGACTCTGGAGAACTCTGAAATTCACAGTAGGAATGTTGTTGAGAGAATACTGAAAGAAATACTGAAAGACAAAGCGCTGCAAGGAGAAGTGTCCATGTGGGCAATGATTCACCAGTAACAAGACGTCTGCAGCCCCAGGAGCAGGGACACTGAGGGAGCTTGGTGTGCTCCTCTGAGAGAGGCAGGAAACAAAGGATGGAGTGGCACAGAGGTGTTATGGTCATGCTCTGTTTAAAACAATGCAGCCAATGGGAGCTAAGCCAAGGAAGGGTCCAAACAATGACCAAAAGTTGAACTTTGCTTCATTAACTCAAAAATATATATTGCTTTTCATACTCCCTCATATGCCAACAAAATAAAAGCTGCATATACATTACATGTGTGACTACAGTCCCTCAAACTCCACCTGGTCATGAAATGACATCAGTTAGAACTTTACCTTTTTCCCACTCTCAAAGTAAACAACAGATATGTGACTTAAGAGGGAAAAGAGGTCAGAGGAGACGCCACCTTTCTATTCTGGGGCTGTTGAAGGTCTGTGCCCATCTCCTTCCCCATAAAAAGGCCTATGAAATAAGCTTCATTCTGTGATGATACCACTGTCATGATACTATTGTCATGGCGATTTCCCTTTGTGATACCACTGTCATGGCAATTTCTGACCCATATTCTGTCACAGCAATCAATAAATCACACTGTTCATGAAACACCATATTGAACATGACCAGACTTACAGCACTGATTGGTTCTAATCAGAAATGGAGCCAAGCCACAACCAGGCCCTCTGATCTCTGAGGTCCAGCTGGAGCACAGGGAAGGTGGGGTATGTTCTGCCAAATTTCATACTCCAAAAATATTTTCTGTGAAAGTGTATGATGAAGTTCTTTCAGGTATTTGGACAGACAAATAATAGACAACTAAGAAGGGGAAGATCTTGCTGCCTCTGGTCCCACTATGTCTGCTTCAACTCTACTCTGAATTTTTCCCAGGGAGTAGCCTTTTGGCCTCCTGAATGCTTCAACTTTCCTTTCCACATGAGGCAGAAGGTATGTGTACAATCTGCACGTTTTCAGTGTGGGCTCTGCCCCTTTCTGGAGGCAGGGCAAAGCAAAACCCTTTACAAAGGGAATACAATTTTTCCTTCTCTCAGGTAGCAGCACAGCTTGACCAGGACAAAAGCACCATGTGGCAAAACATGGCAGTCACATAAAAGAAAAAGTTGTCACCACTCTGGGAACCTGCTGGTCACCTAAATAAAGCAGAACACTGTGTCAGGAAACCACAAACTTACAGTCAGGCTTCATTAAAGAAGGGAAATCCATCTTCCTTGAGCTACTGTGAACTGCTCAAGGTTCACTGCAGCTCCCACTCCTCAATTTGAGACACTTCCAAAGACAAAGTAGGAAACTAAGATGGAAATTGCTTTCAGTTTTATGCTGATTTTGTCACTAAATAGTCTTCCTTTTTTCACAAAGTAAAGTGGAAGTCACATCTCATCCAGACTTTTCTGGTCTTTTGGGTCAGTTCTAGACAGATTTGTCTCACAACTGTCTCTAACATGAAGTCCTATCGCTGCTGGTTTTTGACATCTGAATCCAATTCCTCCAGGTACCCAGACCTGAGAAGATCTTGGTATCTACTGTTTTTATTAGGGCAATGATGTCGTTATACTTCTTTCAGACTTCATTTTCCATAGTTCAGTTTCCTTGTCCAGATGAAAACACTGACACTCACTGATAATACAGAACTCAAAGCATCTAGAAGGGAGGAAGAATGTGATTTTCTTCTTTCTTTTTAGTGCAATAAAACAATGCTGTCCATGTTTAGCTCAGTAGATTGTAAAATACTCATTTTCAAACGCAAACTTTGGTTATTACCCTGCTGGCAGAATTCATGCCCCCAGGTATTCAAATGTTCTTATTTTGCCCAAACCTTAAACCTCACAGCCACAACTTAGAGCTCCAGTGAATTTAACAATCCGAAACAATGATTGCACAGAATCAACTAACAATGGGTATAGTTGCATCAGGAAAAAAGAAGTATGATATCAAAAGGTTTTGTTGCACCCATAAGTGAGCTACCTTTATAGAATTCTTTAATCTACTAAGCATTTCTAAATGGGTTTACTCTAATTCTCCTTCAAATCTTGAATTTATGACTTTAGTTTTAATGGACTTATTCACTGATTTCTGAGTGTTCTGAACAGGTTCAACCAAAACATTTATTTTAAATAAGTGTGAATTATACAGTGCAAGGATACACTTTGTTTTCTTCATATACTGTTTCATCTTCTTCATACTGTTTCAGTTTATTACAAAACAGACTTTTTCCCTTTGCTCTGCTATTTCAGTTTGTCTTTATGGATATAGGTGATTAAACTTCAATAACTTACAGATAGGGTTTACATTCTCCATGTTGAGCCTTTATGTTTGATACATATCACACTTGGATTTACTTCCACTCTCCAGACAAATGCAATGTGTGCTTCAGAATTGTCTTCTAGTGTTTTCCATGCTCTTTACTTTTGTTTTACCACTACTAGTTACTAACAGCTTTTAGAAAGAGGAATTGGATATTCTCCATTTTTTATTTTCTTGATTGTAGGACTCATAAAAATCTGGTTTATTGCCCTCTGGAAGAGCATCTTTTCTCTCTGGCTCTATGAGCTCTGTCCTAACCCATTCCTTTAGTCCAGAAGAAAAATATTATTATATTTTTGTATTATTAGTATATTATATATTATTAATACTGACAACCTGCAGATCTTCTGAGTTCTTTTCCAAACAATTCACCAAACAATAACTGTCTGAGGGTCACTAACAGCCACATGACAATCAGTCAAATCAGCACTTCTTAAACATCAAAATTTTCTGTGTAGCCTAAGTCAAGGCTGAGACTTCCAGTACTGCATTACAGGGGTTTTGTTTTCAAACAGAGGCATCAATGTGCTAAATATCTGTGGATAAACTAGTAAGGACTGACTCCTGACAAAAAAGGACCTGCCTCTCCATCTCTCATGCTGCCTGGACTGTCCAAGAAGCTGTGGAGCTCCTCAGGGAAGAGACTTCTTCGCTTGTGAATCAAAGAGGTGTTCAGGCATCACAGCTGCGTTCTCAACTGCTCTGTGCTCAGCAGCTTCTAGTCCAGTCTGGCAAGATCCCAGATGTAGCTTATGATTGATGAAACCTGAATTTCAGGAAAGCATCCAGGATTTTTCACCTAAACTAACACTTTGGAAACAGAGACATATTAGCAGAGCACAGCTACCTGAAACTTTGGCTCTTTCTGTGACATTTTATGTCCTGGTAGGCAGAGAACACTAGACAGAGCTAAAAAGAAATTATCTTGTTTCTGAATGAAAGCTGAAAGTAGGAAATATCACTTAAGGGGAGTCAGTTATGGTATCTTCACGTTCCATTCATGAAATCAGAATAGCCCAAAGAAAGAAGGAGAAAAACTGGGGAATTACCACAGGAAGATGAAGAAACTCCTTTCTCCTACATCCTCAATTAACCTTACACTAGCTGCAGGCTGTGTTTGTCACCTTTGAATTATTTATCATTTGTTTAAAAAAAAAAATATGGCTACTGTTTGACAAATGGCTTCTGGACAGGGACTGCTCAATCTCTGCATGCTCAGAAGTTTCCATGGCAACAGGCAAGTCCTTGGCAGAGCTCAAAAGAACAATTAAAAATAGATAGTTTTTTGTATGTATGGGATGCTTCCACTGACAGAGAGCTTCAAAAGAAAAGGTGGATCCTTCTCAATTACCCATCCTTCATAAAAGTCTCATAAGAAACAATACAGAGACAGAAAAGAAGAGCTTTATGTTCAGAATTTCCAGCCAGTTTTACATCTTAGGTTTAAGTCTAGGGAGAAACAAGTGTTCACACAAGCCAAAACCCCATGATCTTAAAGACTGTCTCTAAAACAGGCCTAAAAGAGGATGAATATCTTGCAAAACTGAGGAATTAAATGCCTTTCACTTGATTCTGAAACCAGTACATGTGCTCTTATTCAGCTGTGACAGTGGCAAGGTGTTAAATATCCCTTTGAAGAATTGGAAAACTGACTTTTTTTTCCCCCCTTGTAGTCCTAACAAGTGCAGAAGTGAAATTGTGAAAAGGAGAAAGAGATGAAAATAATGAAATCTTGGTCTAGCAGTAACTAATTCCTGATGTAAATGGAAGTGGTTGAATTCTCTGTTTCTGCTCCCCACCTAAACATTATCAGTGTTCAGTGTGTCCAAGCTGTCAGACCTCCTCTACAGGCAGCATTCCTGCAATGCATATCTGCAGTACCTCATCACCAGACTCAGGGCTGCCTGGAAACTGAGACAACACAAGGATATTGTTAATAATGTGCAGAAAAGCTTTCCAGACACATTGTTTAAAGCCTTTTTAAAAATGACCTAAAGTTGCACGCTCTGAGTCACATCTGACAGACTTCTTCCTGATGCGTGCAAAACCTGGTCAGGTGAAGTGTAAAGAGAGAGGAGCACTTTTGCAAAACAAATCATAAAACTAGGTATCCTAGAGCAAGGATGCTCTGGGATGGTCTCTAGATCAGCTAAGCAGCTGACAAACTGTAAAAAAAGTCATGAAGGAGCATGACAAGTAACACATGCAAAAAAATCAGAGAAGCAAGCATGACTGGAGGAAGATCAGTTATTCTCCATGGCTCCTAAATATCACTACAACAGAAATAATAAATGATCACAGCAAGAGAAGGACCTGCTCCATTGTCTTGGGTATTTCCAACCCTGGAGGAATGTGTATTTCATTTCAGCAGAGACAATTGCTGCTGCAGTTTGAGTGATCTTTAGAAATGCCCTTTAGAGGATCATGGAAACGGCAGCAATTTCTACTGTGCTTTGTTAAGGATTGTTCCATGTTTATTTATGACAAACATGTACACAAAATCTTCTGGAGACCTCTGAGAAGAGAGGAACTTTCTTTATTTCAAACAAAATTTAAAATCCTAGTGAATTTCCAGTACCTGCTCTCTGTTAAATTTGTTAGGCATTCTGAGGGATCTGGAACTATATAGTCAGAACAAATTGACACTTGCTTTCCCTCCTTATCAATTTCTGTATTTTAAGGTAGTCTTTTATGGCCCAAACGAAATGCATTTAACTTTTTCCTGTGAGTTAAAACCTTTATTGCTAAGTTGGTCTGTCCTTATTCCTCAAATAACATGTGACTGTTTTCTTTTTGTCATCCAGTTAGAGGCCGTCAAAAAGACTGATATCATCAGAATGAAGGAAAAATTTTCTTCCGCAGTGGACTCTCATCACTGTCTTGGTTAAATACAGAGTATCATATTGCCTGAATTTGCTTTATCAATGAACCCTAAATCTCTAGCTACCTTGCTTATGAGCGCCAAAAAACCTTGGAAGAAAAAGTAATAAGCAATGTCATTGAAATCAGGCTGAAAAATTAACTCCAAGTAGCTCTTTAAGAGTGATTATTTATTACTAAATCAAATATCAAGAAAAATATTAAAAGGTTACTGAGTCAATAAGATGTAAGTGCAGTAAGAATTTGAAGATGTAGGAACTGAAGATTTTGATCATTCAGCATGCCAATCTTACCACTGCTCTCCAATTTTTATGTTTGCACTTCACATTGCCTAAGAAGAATAATCCTCACCAAACAAAGACATTCACAAATTTCACTGTGAACTTAAATATCTCCACCCTTAATAACTTTTTATATTACTTGAACTGAAGCATTTACACTGCTAGCATCAGCTACCAATTACTTGTGTGCCCTGTGGCAGTGCATGAAGGACTTGAGGCCATCATTGATTCCTCACACTCAGCTCCATTCAAACATAAAATTGCAGTGCATACTCCAAAGGCTGTACATTTTAAATCATGAGAGCTTTTTCCATTACTTTCAGTGATCTTTGTAGCTGATCGTTGGACTTCTTTTCAGATATTTTCAGATTTATACCAGCACAGGGCAAGGATCTGAATGACCAAAGTGACTGGAGAGAGGAACAGGGATGTGTCTTAACTAATTTTAAGATTTTATTGCTACCACACTTTTCAAAGGGCTGTTCTGCACACTTAAGATTTTAACTTTATAGACAATTACTGATTGATGCAGCTGCACCAAAGTCATTCAGTCAAAACTAGGGGTGGTTCTACACACATAAGAGACTATCCCACCCTACAAACTAATCTATGCAAGGTGTGGTCATGCAGCTGAAAAGGTTTTCCTATGAGACACCCAAAAAAGAATGAAAATTTTTAAACTGACCTTGACCTCAGAGCATGACACTTAGCGAATTAGCCAGGAGACACTGGCTTGTAAAGACGCAGCCTCAGTTATCAGCCTGAAGAAAACAGATCAACCTACTGCAAGTTCTTTATGAAAACATTTTCCAAGAGCCATCTGATTGTTTGCAAGTACTAAGAGTGAGTTTAAAAGTATTCATGTAGCAACAGCAGGCCTTTCACCCATATTCAGTAATATGCAGTGTCAGTCAAAATTAGGAAGCGTTTTCAATAAAGAGAAGCTGGAGAAGTCAGAGATCACCTGTGCTGAAGTCAAGAAATCTTAGAGGAGTCAGGGAAAAAAAGCTGCAATCATATCAAGATATTAGGAAATAACAAATGTAGATGAAAGAGAGAGAAAAAAAGTGATTCAAATGTGATTCTTACAAATTGGTTTTTACTAATGACCTTTTCTCCTAATCTTTTTCGTGGGGGTTGGGGGCGGGGGGGGTGGGTTTGGTTTTTTGGTGTTTCTTTTTTGGGTTTTTTTTTTTGTTGTTTGTTTGGTTTGGGGTTTTGTTTGTTTGTTTTTGTGGTTTTTTGCTTGGTTTGGGGTTTTTTTAACTAAATGTTTTTTACTAATACAGTTTCAAGAAAGCATGAAAGATATTAAAGTAAAAAAAAAAAAATCAGCCACTAAAATTGAACAGTTTTAGGGTAACTGAAACCAGGTCAGAGAAACCTTGGGGGAGGTTATCAAAATGAAAGCAAAAAAACCAAGCAAATTATTTTGAGGACATTATGACAAACCAGTAACTAGAGCCATTTCTTCTGGAATGACTTGAAGAGCTGTTTTTAAAAGCCGTGACCTGTACACCCCACAGACTTTATTAGCAGAGACATGCTAAACTCTGCTATTACCAAAACTATTGCAAGAGTCAGCAGCATCACAACAGGTTTTTCTCTTCTGAGCATTTGATTTGAGCCAAAAAACCTCCCCCCATATGTTTGTTCACAATAATCAAGGTCTCACCTCAGATGCAACTTGGACCTTCAGTAATTCACATTTAACCCACAAGCAACCTATACAAGACCATTTCTTAAGCAATAGAATATAGAATGCACTTGTTTAGGGATCAAATCATGGTAAGGAACAAAACATAATCAAAACTTTGCATGCTACAAAATGCAAAGGGGACACAAAGATTTTCAGAACGAGGCCCTGCAGTCAAAGCAGCAGAGTCATTACATAGAGTCAAAATCTACAAAGACAGAGGTCAGGCTCTGAAAGTTTTCTTTTCCCAAATGCAAAAATGCCTAAAAATTTGAGCAACTGATAAAAGAGCCAAGAGAAAGATGTGTGTGCAAATTGAAATTGGAAAAGGTAATTATTAGGTGATGCTAATGATAGGATTGGTTATCACAACTTTGTGCCCCAGGTGCAATGGGTCGTGAGGCTCAGTATGCATTCCCAGTGGGTACACATGTGGAAGCACAGCTGTATAGCAGCTACATTAATGGATGCACAAGCCAGACCGGCAGACTAACATGGACAGAGGGCAGCCAGCCTGAGGAACAAGGGCAGACTCTCACAGGGAGTATCACCATCCTTTAATATATGGGGAAAAAAGCACAGCATCAGTAAACATGCTTTGCAGGTAATTTAGCAGTCAAAACCAAAGGGAAATACACTGCCTTTATATGCTTTCAAATCATTACTGTGCTGGTTTTAGCAGGGATGGAGTGAGTTAATGATGAGTAACTAATACAGGGCTGTGCTTAGGATTTGTGCTTAAAACAGTGCTGGTAACACAGGGATACTTTCCCTACCCAATGTTTCCTGTAGAATTTCATTTACAAGTTAAAAATCTTTATGGGACATTGGGATACAGGTTTTTACTGTATGGGACATGGCTGTGTTTTGCTTGTTGTTGTCACTTTTGACTTACCAGACCCACAGATGTTTGCCCCGGCAGAGGGGCAAAGCAGGTGAAAGATTCATGGTGCATCAGGGTGTGCTCAGAAAATCTGCATCAGTGGGTATGAACAGCACAGTCCTGGTTCTTCTGAAAAGAACCAGTGGCTCAGATAAGCTGCAGGGTTTCATGTCCTTAAATGCTGGTTTCATGAAACATAGATCCTACTGCTGTCCCAGTATAAGTACTAATTGAATTTCTGATTTTCCAATAAGTCAGTTGAAACTTCCAGCTTATTTCCAGTAAGTACTAACTAAGTTTCTAAATTCCTCAGCAAGCTTGATAAGTAATGCTCAGAAAGTGTGAAAGCTGTTAAACTACCCAGCTCTTCTCTCTAGCCCAGAAAAAAAGCATTATCTGATGATGATACAATAGACTTCAGATGGAGACAGTGAATTGTGCATGAAAATCATCGTGTAACACTAAAGAGGGCACTACCTCTCTCCCTGAACTCTGGCTTCAGCTTCCCTCACCAAGGGCTGAGGGAAAACATCACTCAGTTCTGGTCAGGCCTCTGATAAATGGAAAATAATTATTTTTCATGTGAATCTTACTACAGCCAGTGGATGGCACAGGCACCAGAGGCATGAGATCATGGAGCTGTGTGTTTCTGCAAAGTAGTACAGAGCAGTTAATGAACATTTCTCACAGTTCATTAATGAAATGCTGGCAATTACATTGATCTCTTCCTCTTTTCCCAGTGAAGGCTGAAACTTCACCTGTACAAATCACAAGAGCAGGCTCAGTGCTCACACAGCCAAGGGGAGGTGTGTGTTCTCAAAGGCAACCTTACTTTGCCTCATCTTCTCCTATTTTTTTGATTTATGCCACATCATCCTTGTAGGGGACTACTCAGTTTTTCTCTAGCTGGACTTTCAGGGGCTGCAGAGCAGCATCCTGTCAGGTGCACTGGTGGTGACAGGGAGCATGTGTCAGAGAAACTATGAGAAACATTAATCAAAAAGTCAGGCAACGGCAGACCTACCACAGAAACTGTTACCTCAGTTATTTCAGGGACTGAAAATCAGATTTTTTCCAGACTGGCCATGTCCTCTCTGACACACAGCACCCCAAATTGTCATTTTTCATTGAATTTGCCAAATAAGTGCAGGAAAGGCTTCTCAACAATGCCCAATCTCTTGATTACTATTAAGTCATAACAGACAAATTACCAATTCAGAATGACAGTCTGGTGTCCTTTTCTTGTACCACAGAGATCATTTGGAGGGGAGCAGACGACACTGCAGAATTTCCTATGTCTTATGGCAGTTCCAACTTCAAGTAAACATGATCCTATGAGTGACAAAAAATACTGCTGAGGAAAACATAAATAAGTCACCATGTCACAGTATGTAGTGATCACTTGGTGCAATGTTTATTGACTTGAACAAAATGATGAAACTTTATTCCCTGCTGAGAAGTTGAAGTAGTGCAAGCATATTTATAGCTCACAAACACACAAAGAAAACCTGTCAATCTCTACAGTGCAATTGCCATCTCGCCTTTCAGTGGTTGTGAATATTTTTTGTTGCAGAAGGCAGAAATAGATGTGAAACTAATTAACTCATTGACTTGATTCTCCCTTTCAAAATGGCGCCATCTTTAGTAAATAGCAGAGGACACAAAAGGTCATCCCATATTGGAGAACTCAGTGTACTGCACGTATTTTGGGTTACCCTTTGGTTGCACTGGGTGGCTTTTTCTTTTACAAAAATATTCCTATAAATGCAATACATAAAATAATCTTCAGGTCCAGAAAGTTTATGCTCAATTCATGCAAATATTTAATCCTCTTTACATAAAACATGAGCTGACACTGCACTTATAAGCACTTCATTAAACACACACTTGGTCATCTATAATGTAGTAGAAATTGTTTGCTAAAGGAGCAGATCAGTTGGCATGTATTGGCTTACACTTTGCCAGGCTGTGAAAAGAATTTTCAGTCTGATGGTCAGATGTAAAATGGGAGAAAAAACTTGGAGATAGAGTTACTCTTGAGAAAATTCTTGAACAAATTTCAACAGGCTATGTTGAAATATAAATTTTAAGATGTACTTGTAGATGATTAATTCATCAAATTTGATTAATTGTATACATAAAAATGGCAACAGCAATTTAATGCAGTTCAATAAACTAATATTTTTCACTTTTCCTCAAGACAGTCATCCAGCTAAACAGTTACACAACTCTCCCAAGGGTTTCACTACAGTAATTCTTCCTCCTCCAGGCTGCAAAAAGATAATTTCCCACCTGCTCCCTCTCTTTCAATTACTCATGAATGAACCTCTGGATTCTGTAGAAAACCTTCTGCCCTATTTGCACTCCTCCAACTCTGTGAGGAAGGGGTGGATATTCACAGGTATGTCAGCACTCCAGCCAAAGCAGAAGCTCACGGACTAATCACAGAAGTACCAATCTGCATAAAATTAATGTCGTTTTGGCATGAACTTGGATATAGGTGTACCAAAATGAAATAACAATAGGATGCAAGGTTTCTGTAATCCTGGAAGCCAGGCACAATTTTGGATAAGGATGTGATGCTGTGATCATTCCAAAAGGCAACAGTGGGTAAATTTACACAAGAAAGATGAGTGTGAAGAAAAAAATCCAAATAAATAGAAGAGTGAGCAGAAGAGAAACCCTCACCCTGTGGACAGGGAGGACAACAGCATAAATACAGGCATGAGGAGGGAGAACCTGAGAAGAAGAAAATCAAATTCAGCTTAGTTCTGATTTTTCTCCCTGAAGCTCTCTCACCCCCCCTCACCTTAATTTCAGGGCAAGACCCAATGAGGGACTCCAGCCCTCTGGGCTCCCTGTTTGACATCAGCTCCACAGCACTGTAAAAGTCACAGAATACAATTGTTTAATTTAATGGTTCAGTGTCTAACAAGTGCTGATTAACGTGCTGTGAGAACTGGCCACCAGAAACAAGGGCATTGCTAATGAATTAATTCAATAATGCTTAAAATTGGCCTGGTTCATCAGTCTTCTAAACACTCCCATCACAGCAAGCCAGAATTCCTCAAGCCCACAGGCAGGAACCTGGTGAGCCCATTGGTGTTTGGAGGAAATTGGAGTCACATGTGGGACTCTGGCATCTTAATACACCGCCCTGGACATCCCATAAAGGACATGGAGCCTTTCAAGAGACTAATGAAAATTTAGGAATTGGAATTGTCATAGAATCATGGAATCACTAATGTTGAAAAATACCTTTGAGATCATTGAGTCCAATCAATGGGCTGGTGCTGTAGGAGACATAGTTGGTGTTCCTATAGTAAACTGCAACAGTGTGAGAGTGCTTTGACAACCCAGGAGGAAATAAGGTAGAAGTGTAGCATAGCTGAGCAAAGAAAGGAGGGAAAATCATGTGAAGGAAAGGTAAAAATGAAATGGTATTTCCAAAACAAAACTTTCTCTAGTTTCAGAAATAATCCAAACACATGAATGACCAAAGTTTCTCGGTGGAAAAATAGAGTAAAAAGAGAACTGATGGGATTTATTATTACAAAAAACAACTGCAAACCCTCTTCTATTTACAAACAAGAGATAATGGCAAATATGCAGAACATCTGCATAACCACAGGGAGGGGAAAGAAATACCACCAAGAAACAACGTTCAGAAAGGATTTTTCAGGGAAAAAGAATCTTGTCCATGTGTTAAAGACCTTCCTCTTACCTCCTTCTCTATGTATAATATATCAAGGCAAAATAAATCAGCCCTAGAGAATTTTTTCTGATGATTTTAGAAGTAGCCACCTATAACTGGACACCTGACCCCTTGCTGAACTCCTACAGGCACCTGAGCTACAGCTGCATCTTCTCTTTTGTGACCCTGCTGAACAGCCAGCAACCTCTTAGCTCAGTTTCTCCTCATTGCGGGGACTGATGGTCCTTCCCTGCCATGAGGTGGCACACTCACATGGTTGGAGCCCTGAAGGTTACTTGGGTAGGACTTTGCCATTCACCCCCAGCAAGTCTGGACCCAGCTCCTTGGACACAGGAGAGCAGAAGTCACTGCCATAAGCAGGAAAATCAGTGCTGTGGATCATGGCAACCCCTGCTGGCACTAAATGTGTGGCATTTTGGAATATATCACCACCTACTTTTCTTTACCCAGAGAGTTGCCCAGTTGCCCAGTTGTCTTCTAAGCATTTCCCCAGTGAGGCTTGGTGGCTCCTGTGACACGATCTTGGTTTGTGGAAGGAGCAAAAGAGATTCAGGGTGTTCCTGTTGCTTCCTACATGCTCTCGTCAGGAATTCCCCTTTTACAGAATGAATCTGAACTATAATTTAGGCTCTATCTCAAAAATTAGGCCTACATCCTCAACATTCTTCTGTCATTGCAGGGGAAAAAACCAAACAGATGTCAGAACTCAGTAGGACCTTTTTTTTCAGCAGAGAGGATGAAATCAAAAGAGTCCGAGCAGTAAAAGGCTTCTTCTAGCTGGCTGAAATCTGCACAGTGACAGCATGCAATTTGTAAAAGTTACTGACAAAGTGCAAAACCATTATGTAGTACTAACAGCATTCAGATAATAAATTTATCTCACTTGCTAAGGAGCAAAGGCTTGCAGGAAGTAGAAGAAACAGCAAAAGATCACACTTCCCCCTTGACTCATCATTTTGTTTCACTGAAGGCCAAACTCTAGTTTGAATTCAGCTACCAAGTCCAGAGCAGGTCAATAAAGTTTGTGGCTGGAAACGTTTTGCTATTTCAGCACACTGAGTGTTCGTGCAGCTACTGGCTGTTTGGAGAGGAGCAGGAGGGAGAGGAGCAAAGATGTGTAATGGGAATATCCAGAAATCCTGGAATCAAGGGCAATAAAATCAGGTAAAATTTTTCTTATACCATAGTGCAAGAAGAAAAAAACTAAAGGGGCTGACTGAGGAGTTCAGACAAAGGAATAATTTGACCAGCTTAGACAGACTAAATCAGAATGGCTGGGATGGCATTCAGGTATTCAGACAGATTAACAGGCTAAAAAATTTCTTGTTTTAGAAGGGACAGGAAAGAATATACAAAATGGGAAAGAATGGGAACATTTCTCTGTTATTTAAATACTTCCATCTCCCTTCAGCCTATTCCTAGCATAATGTCCTGACACTATGCTCGTAGGAAATCCAAGCTAGCTCTGATACCAGCTGTGCCAAAATGCCTTTCCCTGGTCTGCCTGCACACTGGGGAAGTGGTGTAGTTCAAAGCTGTTCCTTAACAGCTGTAGGTGTTGTAGTGTTGAGGTTTCGAGGCAAGAACCTAGAGAAGGCTCCCTCTTGTCTAGTTTCTCAGGTTTACTTGTCCCAAGCAGGCATGGACGAGAGAGAAGAGCGTGGCAGACCGACTCCTNCCTGGGGGTAACAGGAATAAACCACCACAATGTCCAAGAAAATATCTCTGTCAGCAATTGCATGGGCAGCAGTGGCAACATTCCTTTTCCTCCCCTGATCCTCCAATTCCCAGTCACTGGCAAATACTGATTCATATTTTGTGTAGCAGTTGGGGTGTTTTCTTTTGCAGTTTCCTATGACTGTAAAGATCCCCTGAAAATTCACACCAAGATGTGCATTCATTTTACCTAACTATTGGTTTATTCTAACTGCCACAATGTTAATTTTTATTTTGAAAAGGAGATTTCCCAGTTCCTTTTTGTTTGTCAAAAAGTCCTCTTTTCAAAAAGAAAGCTTTTTTCTCTTTTTGTTTTATTTTTACATCCAAACACACAGCAACCATCTCTTTTCTCTTAACTGCTGCATCTTTTTCTATTCTCATCACATCTTATTTTCCCATCAAAAAATTTTGGTCATTCCTGTGTTTGAATTAATTCTGAAAACAGAGGAACTTTTTGTTTGCAAACACCACTTCATTTTTTACCTTCCCTTTACCTGTTTTTCTTTCTTCCCTTGTTGAACTATTCTACACTCCATCTTACTCCCTCCTCTCCAGGAGCAAAGTAGGGAATGTTGTTTATAATAAGCTTAATCATGAACCTGACCTCCAAAGAGATGTGCCTGTCCCCTCTCTGACTTTTAGAGGTTTGCCAGGGGTGAGAAAAGTTGGTCACCTGGAAACTTGAGTTTCTGAAATTATTTAGTAAGCACAGGAATGCAGCAGAGGGAAAGAAAATTAGAGCTAAAGCTGACTGACTATTCAATTATTAATCCTATTCATAAAGAATTTAGCCTCTGTTTTGTTTAGCAAATAGTTTGGAAACTTGTCCATTCCTCCCCTGTGTGAAGCATTTGCTATTTGAAAGGTCTGGAAAGCATTTTTCAGCTTGAATATTTGTCTGTGCTTTCTTCCTTCATCATTTGCTTTTGGTGTAGCATGGTGTGTATACGCTTGGTTCAGGCAACAATCAAGACACCATAGCTAGAAAATTTTAAATGGAATTGTATTGCTGGGGCAAAACCAATGCACCAAAAATATTTTCAGGATCGTTTTTGCAGCAGTGGTGAAAAATACCACCTGACTGAATTCACCCACATTTTACACAGGTAAATAAGTTCAGAGTGACATCTCAGGATCACACAACATCCAGACATGTCTTGAAAACCTCCTGAGACAGGGCTCTCACAGCTGCCTTGGGTCCCTGCTCCTCTGCCAGATTCACTACACTGTTGTTGCTTTTATCTTTTTTTGAATGAGAATCTTCCCCTTTTCAGATTATAACCATTGCTGCTTGGCACAAACCAAACCAAATCAGATTTTCTTAGCATTGGGTATTACAGAACCACAGGGTGGGCCAGGCTGGAAGGGACCACAGTGGGTCATCTGGTCTCACCTCCCTGCCCCAGTAGGGCTATCCCAGAGCACATGGCACAGGATTGTCTCCTGATGGTTCAGGAATGTCCCCAGTGAGGGAGATTCCACAGCCTCTGTGGGCAACCCCATCCTTGAATCCGATCTCATCTCCAGGTGTCCTTTAAGGAATTGGGCCTCTTGAAAAATCTGGTTTGTGTCTTTGCTCTTTACAGGTACAATTTAAGACACTGGATCAGTTAAGCCTTACTTAAAACTATTTAAATATGGGATGCATGCAAATTCCCCTCCATGCTGGCAGTTTTAAGAAATGTAATGTATAATTTAGTGATTCGTGTCATTATAAAAACAAACTATGAAATCTTCTTGTAGAATTTTGGGTTTTTCCCTATTGCATCTTTTTTTAGTGTCTGGTTTCGTGTATCAGCCCCCCCAGGGTTTGTTTTGTAAAGTCAAATACCTTTCATCAATCAATAGAGGCCTACCCAGTGTATCTCTCAATGCTAATCTTGTCTATCACAAGCAGACTCACAGTTGTTTGTAAAGACAAGCTTGTTATTCCTATCAATGATTTCATTATGTATCTTTAAAACGCTTTCACCGTAAGTTGTTGACTCTTGCTGTAAATTACTATTATGTATTTCTATTACTATGTAACTGTCTTAGAAAATGATTGACTTTTTTTAGATCCATTTTTGTGTATGAAGAAACTGCTGCTTATTTGGACTTAGACCCCAAGCACAATGTGACCCCCTGAAAAACTGCTTATAAAAAAGGCAGAAACTGAGAGAGAGGGACGGCTAGTAGAGAAGCAACTCTCCTGTGTCCCCAGCGCTGCTTGCTCATTCCTTATCAACGAACAATAAATTGCCTTATTAATTGACCAGTTCAATTGTGATGGGTAATTTATAACAAAAATTATTTATAACAGAAGCTAATTTTACAAAGAGCTAATAAGGAGGAAGACCTCACATAGTGGTAAGTTGTTCCAGAATATTTCTCATTACTTTATTTCCTGACCCTAAGACAGAACCCTTGATGTGACTTCTCCCCAGAAGTGTGCACACTCATACTACAAGTCCACACATCCACAAGTTTTTCCACAGAGACAATAAAAAATGAGCAGCAGAAGGAAAAGCAAGTAAATCACTTATGTGATACAATTAACCTCTTTGCATGAGTAGAAATAATCAACTGCATAAATTAATTTAAGGAATTATTGACCTTAAATTATAGGTCTATAAAAGGGGACCTAATTTGTCTGAGAATGTATCAGCAAAGTTCTGCGGCTCTTTGATCTGAAGCAAAACAGTGGATGACACAAACGAAACTGGCCACATCAAAGCAGACAAAACTATACCTTGAAGCCTAGGAGTTCAGAAAAAATAAAACCCCTGGTACTCACTACATAAAAATTGGGAGAATCAGGGTCACTTAGACTAGAGAACAGAATAACAGTCTTAAAATGTGGAAAAATTGCCCCAGAGTTGTGTAGAGTGAGCAATTATCTTAAACTGCATCATGGTTTTGAATTTTTTTTTCTCTTGAACTCAGATAACTATCTTTTATCCTGGAACATGAGAGGCATCTTGTCTCATGGCCTTACCTTCCTTGTTAATGATCTTTTGCTAATTAGAAGGTGGGAAAGTAGAAGCTGACAATGTACTCAGAGACCAATTGACACAGAAGTCATCTGCATGACTGAGAAAATAAGCCCAGGCTGGTCATAGCCTGTAAATCATTCCCTTGCTGCAGTGCTCCAGCAGCAATGAAGACAAACAATTACACTTTGCAAAACAACAGCTACTTTGCTCCTCCTTCTGTCAGGGACCTCTACTTAATAAGCCTGGTACTAAAACTCAAAGCTCAGCTTATCTCAGTACAGAGTGAACCCTCATTGCTGCTCCCAGCACCTGCACAGAGCCACATCTCTGTTTGGATGCATGCTCTGAAAAGCTGTCTTAAAGCCATAAATATATTTATTTTTCACTATTGAGCATACTACTTTCTCCAGAAAAATGTCTTATATCTAGGCTTTTGTCAGTGTTCCTATTAAAACTATTTCTCCACATTTACCTGTTTAATCTGTTTTCATTTTCTTGCTCTTATTCTCATTCTTGGCCACTTGTATTCCTATATTTTAAAATACTAACCAAATAACCTGCTAGTGATAAGGTATTCTAATAATATTACACTGTATGTCCAGAACAAGATAAAAGTTATGAGGAAAACTGAATGGCAAAAGACATTCTCAGCCAACTAATTCACTTAAAAAGCAAAATGTGGACCTCTTTTATAGCAAATGATAGTGATAAAGATCCTTCTGGACTATAGTCACTAAAAGCTGATTTCCATAAGTGCTGTCATAAAGTTATACCCAGAAGTCAAACTCAGCTGCTGCACACTCTGCAGCTCATTTAACAGTACACAGGGAAACTCTAATCACTAATTTGTCAGAACAGAGCAAAATACTGCTGCAGAAAGTAGCTTCACACAACCTGCCTTTATGCACCAAAATCAGGAAGTCAGATAAGTGGGTAACTAAACCATTAACTCGGGTAGGATGGAAAACAGGGGTCCTCTCTACTGATAAAAGGAAAACAACTAGTCCTGGAGCTTTCCCCTTCCCACTTGGACACTGAGCATCAAAGCAGTCTCAGTAAATTTCTGAACTCTGGGGAATGGAATAGCAACAATATCATCTGCTTTTCCTTCAAGCACTATAGTCACCAAAAAAAACCCCAACCAAAACCAAAACCAAAACCAAAACCAAAACCAAAACCAAAACCAAAACCAAAACCAAAACCAAAACCAAAACCAAAACCAAAACAAAACAAAAAAACAAAAGAAACCCCAAAACAAAACAAAGCAAAAAAAACCCAACAAAAGCAAAACAAAACAACAACAAAAAAATCACACCACCCAAATTACCGGTTTTTCACCCAAGGGCCTGATACTTTCACCCCTGGAGGCAACACTAAGGTAAACAAAAGGTGCAGGAAGGTGGCAATTACTGTCTGACTGTGTCATAATTATTCCCATGTGTTTTGTGTCCAGGTTTGCAACCCTTTGTGGAAGTGGTGACTTCTTATTTTAACAGTACTGCTGACCAGTTGCTCACCCTCCCCATTCTGGGAATGCAAAGTGGAAAATCCCCAGGTGAGACTCCCAGCTGCTTGGGCAACCTGAGCTTCATCTTGTGCTTGTGTTCAGCACCAGAAATACAGAACCTGTAATTTCAAACACTTATCAAAGAAAACAGGGGATAAGGAAAGAAAATGTATTTTAAATAGTATATGCCAATTTTCATTGCCTGTTTTGTTTCAAGCCTATCAGACTTTATTCTGTCTCAGCTGTACATATATTTAACAAACAGCTATGTCAGAACTGTTCATTGTTAAAGAACAACATAAAAAGATGTCATGCCCTATGTATCATGATAGATAAAAATGAGCTAAGTACTTGTGGCATCAAATGTAAATTTTTAAGGCTGTCTAAATTTCTACTAGTCAAAATAATTTGTAAAGCTTATAAAACCAAAATGGTACCTCAGCTAAATCCTACCACAGTGCTGTTTCTAAGTAAAGAGTTCCTTTTCCCTTGGCTTGGTAAAGCTGAGGCTCAGTCAGCCTTATTCCATAAAACTGCAGTATATTTGGGTGGTGCGTGTTATAGTCAGTAGGACCTGAAACAACAATGTGTATTCCCGAGCATGGGCAGCCGTGATTTAATTCTTTGAATAAAACACAGTAAAAACGTTAAGCAGAGATCTGTAAAACTTTCATGTCACGTGATCACAATAGAGCAAACTTTTTGCAGCCTGGCATAGTCCTGGGAAGACTTTACAGGCTCTTGCACATAAAAGACTCCTTTTTTCAAGCCTGTTCTGAAACCATCACTAGAGCAGAAGCTCGTGCTGGGGAGCTGGGTAGGAAGGGGCAACTCAGATGTCAGTATCTCTTAGTAAAGCGGGCCTAAGTCCATTAATAAAGCAATTCCTGCATGGCAGGAGGCACATAAAATTCTAGTACCTTCCTTACTCTGGGAAACAACTCCTGATGAGAAAGAACAAGAGCAATTACACCTTCAAGAAGTCCCTGCTATCCCTGATATGATAAAAGCTGCCTTATTTTCTCAAAGAAGTTGTAAATAGCCAAGAAAAAACATACAGAAAAATTAAAATCTTCCCTTAGAATATGCCCTACAGGTGAGAAATACCATATTATTAATTTGCTTTCACTCACTTACAATGCAAATTCATTAGTTTGAAATTCTCATAGGACACTATGAGAGACTCAGACAACAGTAATTTCCTTTCTTTTCTGTAAACTATCTGGTTTTTGACTAAACATGTCATTTATGAGCATACTTTATGCAGAGGGACACAAATGGAGGAACTTGTTCAGCTGTGTCATTCTAATAAATTTAAGAATAAAATGTTCCTCATTTTCATGGCTTCGATATTCAGCTCAGTTCAAGCTAATAGAAACTACACTATCTCTGATATTTGACCTTCTAATTGCTCTATTAAAAACTGGATTAATATTGATCTCATGAATGATAAGTCTGCCAAAGGCATGACAGCTTTTCTGTTAATCTTTAAAAGAGAAGACAACATAAGCCCTCTCCAAAACAAAAATTGCAGATTCTGAATGAGAGGGAAAAATCTATAGTTTGCATTACTGAAAAACTCAAAATTATTCCATCAGCTTTTTAGCTAAGAATAATTTCATTGCTTCTGAAACTGGAAAGAATATAGCTAAAATACAAAGTTAAGATGATCTGCATGCTTCCTGTAGTCATATTTTTTGAGGGACGAAAGTAATAACTTTTTCATCATTATCATTTTGCATAGTACAGGTGAAAAGACCTTAAATCTGAGTCACTAAGGTCTTGACATGCGTTCTCAAGGGAGAAGGCACACAGTTAGATACAAAAAAAGAAGTGAGAGAGAGGTGGGGTAAAAAGCCCTGCTGTGATTGACTGCAGTGATTTACTTCATCTTCCTCTACACAGATCTCCTGAGATCTTGATTCACCACTCACCAGTTGTTTTATTGTGATGATTAGAGTTACAGTTATCAAAGCCACACTTAGGTTTTAACTGGAGCTAAATGGCTAATTCAATGATCCAGGGAAGAATGTATTTTAAAAAAGGGTTTTTCTCCCAGGTCATGATGTGAAGGATTGTGGAAAGAGGCAGTTGACATGATAAGGACATCTGAAAACAGCTTACAACAATGTATTGATGGCATGCCAGTCAGCAATGGTCCCTGAAAGGAAGGAATTAATACCTGGGCTTCAAATTCAATCTTTGTGCAATTATTTCACAGTTGCTTAGGTGGCATTTCTGCCAGGTGTGTCATCATGAATGTAGCTTGCTGTTAATGCTTCAAATTTCATGCTCATTTACCCAGTAACTTTTCAGTGGGCTGGCATAGATCCCCTTCAAGGAATGCCCTAAATCCAGGCCTTGCCGAGGCTGGGAGGGTGGGAGGGTTATCCCAGATACTGGGGAGAGTTGACCTGGCCACACAACAACCTGAGGCGTTTGGCAAAGCCCCAACTCACCTAACTCCTCTGCACTGAAAGTTCATGAGTAATTTTCAGCAAAACTACCCTATATCCCAGTTTATGGTTTGTTTCATACACTTTCCCTAGCTTAAAGACACCATTTTCCAAGTAAAAATTTCCCTTTTTCCCCTCCTGTTGTTTTTCAAAGTCTTGTTGAATGGGGAAAAGGTGGAAGAAAGACATGAAAAATTCTGCAATTTTTGATGGAGACCTTTTATTTTCTCCTTTCCATATGGGAACCCCTTCCATTTCTATGGATAGATCATCAATCAGCTGATAAGTGTTTGAGGTTTTAACCTTGAACTGAATAAGTAACCCAGGAAATAATGAGGTTGTTTAGTTAGATGATGCATGTGTAGTCCCTGTTCTTTAATTTCTAGATTTTTTGTTTTCTTTTCATTTTCTCGCTGTTCAACAGGACACAATTAGTGGTGAATGTAAAGCATTGGTGCCATTGACCTTCGACCTGCTATTAGGCAAACCTAATACTCAATGTTAAAATTATCTGCATGACATAGACAAGCATATATTAAGCTTCTATGTGAAAGTATTCCCAACATTTAGTATTTTTCTCTCAAAGAGAAATCTGTCTTTTAAAGACTCTTATATGACAAAATATAGTATAACTGCTCGATATTATTTCTAGCAGAAGAAGTGATTCTCAAATGTTTCCAGATTACTTGGTTATTAAATAGAAGTTTTTCTTTGCTAACCGAATTTCAGTCTTGGGCAAGTGTGTACAGTATTCCTAAGGGACTGTGTCTCTGTGGTGTTCTCCAAGAGCACAAAAGAAAATAAATAGTCATTAGAAAGGTTATTTATAAAGAGAGTGAAAACTATTTCTGACAAAATAATCTGTATTGTATTCTAGCTGCTAGGAATGTTAACTGTACCACAGGAAGAACACAGAAGAAAATCCCAACACAAAGGCAGATTTATCATTCTTGGAAAAAAAAATTATGCCTTTGCAATGCTATGGTTGTTTTTAATCTAAAGCTACTTTAGAGTTTCATTCAACTAGTGTAAGCTTGATTTAGGAGTGCAGCTCTAGGTTAAAGAAGACTAACAGTGTCCAAGGAATAAATTATTAAATAAATTTTACTTTTCAAGTTGTCTTATAGAAGAAGCAGCAAAAGTGAAAATAAGGGGGGAGAACACAACAGCTCAACCCAAATTCTACATATATCACATTCCCTCTAAACATACAGTATGTTTCTGAAGAAACTTTGAAAGCTGAAAGCACAGCTTGTCAGCAATGCACCACCATTTTTTTGTGAGGGAGATCATTTGCACACATCTGATGTAACGTGATTCCTCTTCTTCTTAGACCTTGTCCTACTGAATATTTTGCCATGAGGGAGAAAAACAGAAAGCAAGCACCAGTTATGGATTACTTTGCTCTCTCTGGAGCGACTCTCCATTACAATCCTAGGGAAAAGGATGAAATTAAAAGATGAGTATTTTTGTGACTCAGGACACCATAATATTAGAGCTTCACAATCATCAAAGCCGCAGCTGAACTTTATGTATTTAATGTCAGAGATTCTAGTCATTGNTTAAAGAAAGTTTGGGGGTTTTTTGTTTTTTTTTTTTTTTTTTTTTTTTTTTTTTTTTTTTTTTTTTTTTTGGTGGTGGTGGTGGTGGTGGTTTTGGGGTTTTGTTTGTTTATTTGTTTTGTTTTCCACACATATTTTCCAAATTGTTTGATGGTCCAGAATACCAAATTTCCCAAAGTGTTCAGAGCAGGTAAAGAGGAAATCAGGAGATCTTAAGGGAACTGCACAGAATCATCTGGAGTGAAGAGGGTACAGAGTTCTCATTAATATTCAAATTCTTTTATCACTTGTAGAAGTTGTCATTACATCATCATCTTCGTATCTGCCCTGTGGCATACATATAGCAATGCATCTGCTGAATATACTAACCTGCTTTTTAACATTCTGCACATCCAAATAACATTAAACCAAAGTAGGATTTAATTTATCATTAAACACATTTTCATTTTACCTTTTGTCTCACCTGAATTCTGTAAGAGGAAGGACTCCTTAATCTCAGAAAAGCCCTCCTACAGGAACTTTCTTTTTTCTGGATACAACTTCATTCCTGTTTGAAATGAATTTTTTTTTTTTTAATTTCCAGTGACCTGAAAATTCCACAGATAATTTCTGATGGAAATACCAGTACAAAACAGTTCAGTTTCTGCAGCTGTATACTTAGATACTAGAAGCATAAAAAGATTGGGAATCCTTCATAAGGCAAGAAAATTGTTTACATTGAATCAAGCAATAAGCAATTAAATGGGGGGGAAGACATAAGACGGAGAAATTAAGAGTTCCTTCGGGTCTCTGTCTCTTGAGTTATAGCTGGGCACCCTAACCTCTGAATTAAGTGCTGTGAGAAGGAAAAGAAGATTCATAAACACAGATTCTCCCTACCCCATGTTCCAGCTTTTTTTGTGGGGTTTTTTTGTTTGTGTGTTTGTGTTTTATTTGTTTTTGGGGGGTTTTTTGTTGGGTTTTTTTTTTTTATGGGAGCAGTTGTTTGGGTTTGTTTGTTTGTTTCTTGTTTGTTTTGTTGTTGTTGTTGGGTTTTTTGTGGGGGTTTTGGGTTTTTTTTAAAACACAGATCTCTTGCAAGGGCATCCACAGAACTGAAACAGCCCAGCCCTGCTTTTGTACAGCTGGTCTTTTGAGTGCTACCAGCTCCACACAGATACTTTTCACTTTTCATTCAGCCAATTTACTGGAGTTGAAGGCACTTCACAAGATAATTTCGGACACTCCTGTTTTCTTGGCAAATCTAGAGGGGCAAAAAAAAGTGCTTGGTTGAATGGGCATGACAGAAGTTTAAGAAGCTGCATGCCTGGAATTTAGAAACAGCACCTGTTTGCAATAAAAAGAAAGTGCAAGGCAAAACCAGTTCATGTCTATAACATCATGCAGAACTTAGGAATTAAGCCGAGGAAGAAAAGCCACACACCTGATCCCAGAAGTAACCAAGGAGGAAGGACAAAGGCAGATCAGTGTGAGAAGCACAGAACATTTTCCTTTGAGACCAGCCAGGTGCTCAGAAAATACCTGCACTAGGCATCACTGCCTGTTCTTTCAGCACCATGACATCTAAGGGTGCCTATGCTATTGCCTAGGGAGAAATCCGTCCTCATGCCCTCTTGTACTGCTGAGATCTCAAACCCCCTCCAATTTGAAGGAGAACAAGGGAACTGCTGCACTTTTATCATTTAACTTGCATGCTCCAGTAAGGACCCATTGCTGGTTTGACACCAGTTATCTCTGTGACTGGAAACTGATACTCTCATCTGAACCAGACAGTACAGAAATCTTTGACGGTTTTGCAGTGCAATGTGATTAATTGTGATTTGAGCTTCTAACTTCCCCCCCACCCTTCAGTAAATAAATCCAGCCCTGTTTTTTTTATCATGGTGTAGCATGCTGGGTCTACAGTCTTGGCTAAAAATGTAAATTAATATTATTATTGTCTTCAATCAGAATAAGCCCTCTTATAGATAAAATGAATTTCTGAGGGTGACTGTTAGTTAAGCTATTTATTAGAACGTAATTATACTATAAACAGCATTGCAGTAAAAACTGGCATTTTTTCTCATGTCATGCTGCCAACTCACAGTGTATTGGGAAATAGCTTAATAGAAATCAGATTATTCTAATCAGCATGATTTTATCCTTCTGTAATAGGCAAGAGGAATACTCAGAATGTAAAAGTACTCTCTTTAATAACATGTAAGTATTTGCAATATTTGGATATAGTAGGTGTGCCCTCATATGAAAAAAGCATGGTATCACAAAATTGTACATAATCAGGCAAAGTGTAACCATCTTCCCACTATCATAAAAATCCCTCGAAGTTGTATTTTAACTGACACCCTCACTTTTCAAGGGTTCCTATAAGTAATAGCTGTTCACTTCAGACAGCACATATTTAGGAGCCAGGGGAGAATTTTGTGCACCTCTCTACCAATCTTCCACATAAATTTTGAGCAATTTTTCTTGTCTGTGAGCCCTCCCAGCTGACAACGAACACTTGAAACCCTACTGCCAATATTCTGCAGCTCACAAAAATGGAATAAAGTATTACCTCTCCCCTCTTACAGGAAAGAAGATTTTTGGGGTTTTTTCTCCCATTTTTGTCCTCTTTCCTGCAAATCTCAGGACAAAGTTCTTTTCAGCAGCTTCTCAATTTTTGTGTGTGTGACCTTAATCAGTTTCTTTATAGAAACTGCAACTTAGTTGTCACCGGATAAAAGTGTTACATATTAGGCAAGTATTTATCCAAAAGATTTTTGCTTGGGAGTAGAGGCACATCAAATTTTAGTGTGAGCTGTGTATTCTACTCCCTTGAAAATTCAGTATTATATGCAACTTAAGGACAATGCAAACTTCACACCCAAATGGATGTGGAATTCTATCACAAAGCCAGCTGCCTTCAAGAGACAGAATTACTGGCTGTACACAGACAAATTTCATGATACCAGTAAAGCTCAAATGATGCAAAGCAGGCCAGGCTTGCAGTTTCAAAGGAAATTTAAGCAGAGCCTCAAAGATGTTTCCTCGAAGTTTTTGCAACAGAACTGTAATGTTAATAACTATTAAATATTTCCCTTTAATAACGATTAGATATTTCCCTGTATTAGGCAAAATCTCTGTATCTGAAATGTCCTGTAACAAAAGAAAATGCTCCAAGCAGGAGACTAACTAAAGCTATCATTAAAGGTAGGGGAGTACAATGGACAAAATGTATGCTCTGCATCACTCAAAAGGTATGTTTCCTTCTCTTGTTTTTTGAAAGTACTATTGTGATAAGGGTATAGAACTTTGGCAGGGAAAGAACTCAACAACCCTCCATTCCAGTTTGTCCTTAGAGATCAGAAGGTCTGGGAGCAGCTGGGCTTCATTTCTCTTTCCAGCCAGTTTGACACTATCAGCCCGGTCATGTTCAGTAGGAACTTTTGTGATCACAGACTCACCAAAAGTGCAGTTTACCAGCTTCTGATGCCATGGCTGAGTTCATAAAGAACCTGCACAACCCAGCATCGTGAACTTTCATGTGAATTCACCCAAATTTCACAAAAAAAATCATGGATCAGCTCATTAAAACAACAAAGGGCAGATTCAGAACTACCAGTGAGAGGTGCACTAGCTACAGAGTGTTGGGGTGCAGTAATGGCGATCTATTAGATGGATATAGATAATATATATATATATTTTATACATGCATGCATATATATATATGTTTGTCTGTATATATGTATGTGTGTGTATATGTGTATATGTATACATACATATATATATATATAAAATCTGTCTGTAGATACAGATATATAAACATTCCCACATCTGCTCCAACACAGCTGGAAGCTCAGAACTTACCCAAAGTTGGCCCTTCAGGAAAAGAGAAGAAGAGACAGAACCCGTGGACCGATCCCAAGCAAGCAGAGATGTTTCCTCCTCTCCCTTTTTGCCACCAACACCCCCCTTCTTTTATAGTATAATTTTTTCCCTTCCCAAAGGGGTGGGATGTTGCTGACCATGGCCATAAGTGCAAGGCATGTTTTCTTTTTTTCTTCATTTGCATTTTTAGGGGGGTGAAAACTAATATGTAAATGAGGGCCTCAGTTGGTTTTGGTCAGAATTCATAGTTGATACAAAAGGTAAAATAAACACTTGGGTCCTCCTCCACCCTCTGAGGCAGCAGTAGAGGCTCTCTGACCTTCAAAGAGATATTTTTCATTATCTCGTTAACAAACCAGATTTATAACAAGGCTAGTTTCTCACAGTGAAGGGGGAGTGAGGCCAGTGGCTGGTGCAGAGATGCAGATGTTGTCCTGCGCCTCACTGAAACAACATCAGCTGAGAGGACTAGCTTCACCACAGATATATTTCAGTCTTCAGGCCTTGCCTGAGCCAGGTGCAAGATAAGCACAGGGCCCATCTTATGTTATTCCTCATCAATTCTTCACCAATTTAAGGCAACTCCTGAGGCAAATCCAAATATTTACCACAATCTGCCAGCTATTATGTAGCACAGACATTCAAGATTACTTAAGTAATTTTTGTACTAAACTACTTGATTACATTCAAGCTTACTTAAATATATTTACCCTTAAAATAAGTCTTTTTCAAAGTAGGGGTAAACTTATACAATATTTACCCCAATGAAGGACAATTTGCACAGTATAAAACTGTTTTAAGTTTTTAGGCTAAAGATATCAGAAGAGGCTCAGAGCATTAAAAGAAACCAGTCACTTGAAAATGCAATAATAATTAACAGTTCTACAGGAAAGTTATCACACCTATATTACTAAAATCATTTAGGAACATGTTAAACTAACAGATTTTAAAGCACAGTTATTTTTGTTCATGCCTCAAAAAAGCAGACAGCTTAGATCAATGTGAGATAATGTGCTGTTTTCTAGGATCCAACAAAAAACAGAATTGTCATAGTTCTAGCTATGCAAACTATAGTGTCTTGGTAGATTGTCAAAACAAAAGACATCCAAATACTCAAACTGGAAAATGGACCCACTTTCCAATTTTCTCTTTAAAAGGGTTTTCAAACGATGACTTTGATTATAAATGTGCAGGACATGGAGTAAAGGAGGTGCAAAGTATCCCCTACTGAGATTTAAGAAGGAAAGCACCTTTTACACCAGTCTAATCACTACATTCATGTGAGAAAAGAACACCCAGTTAGAAGAAAACAGAGTGCTCCTGGATGAAAAGGGGCACAAAAAGAACCAAAGGAACTAAAATTGGTACCTCAGTGGTGTCAGGAAGACCTGTTCACTTGAAATTCTGCCGACCTCTGTGAGGAGATTGGCACCCCACCCAGTGCCTGTGTGAGCACAGCACAGGAAGAATCAGAAAAAAATAGATACTTATGCAGAAAAGACTTGTGGCTACATAGAAACATAGTTATGACAACAAGGACTATATGCTTTCCAAGTGGATGAACTGCATACAAATGTAATTCTCATTCCTAGGAAAAAATCTGGTGTGAAAATGCAGCTGACTTTCTGCAGTCTCCCTTGTAATCCATCCAAAGAGAAAGAGAGAGGTCTCAAATGTGCTGCAATTTGCAAGTGTTCTACAATGGGCCGTGAACAGTGAAAACCTGACTGATTCCTCTAACAGGGGGGCAGGGGGGGCCACAGGAGAAACCCCTTGTGGGACATTACAGGAACCCTCACAGAGGTGCACACCTCTGGCCTTGCTCTTCAGAAAGCAAATATCACCATTTGCTCTTAAAGCAGTTCATACCCTCTTTTTTCCCTATAAACAGGGAGGCCTGAGGAAGTCAAGGACTGATTATCTGCAGGCACACCAGCTGCAGAAAACAATCCCCTATCTGCTGTTAGCTGTTTCCAGCTCCCCATGAAGATGCAGCAGGACACAGGCCCATGCAGTTCTCATTTTCAAGATGAAGGAGAGCAGCATGGTACTCCTTTCCTAAACCTGTGGAGAGGGAAAAATAAAACATATTTTTCCCACAAAACAGCTCAAACTCTTGAATTTTGTTACCTGATGAAAGCTGCCTTTCAAATATATGCTGTTCAAAATTCTCCAGAGAATCATAAGAGAGGAAAAAAGGAAAAGAAGGAAAATGGAAAAGAAAAAAAGCCATAACAATAAAACTAAAAAAAAATTAAAAAAACATTTAAAAAAAATTTAAAAAAAAGGCTACTCCTTATGCTGAAGAAAAAGGGGACAACCAAAAACTTGGGAATCACAGAAGTTCAACATAAAACCTGAAGAATTGACAAGAGAAATATTTTCTTATCTCAAAGCTTGTGCTTATACCCTGAACAAGTCATAGTTTTAATTCAAATTCCTGAGAGTCCACCTGAGTATTTGCTTTTTCAACCATATGCTTCTAACTACCTGGTAAATGAGGAATGCCTGTCTCTTAACTAGCGTTGTGCATAAGTAACTGCCAGACAATCAAACTTATGTGAAGAAAGGTTTAGTAGCTTTCTTTTTAATAATTTAACAAAAAGGATTCTAATTCTTGCTTTTGTAATACACCCATTTCTGATTTCATCAATGTTACTCTATCATAGATACGAACTGAAATACAGAAAACTCCATTTTTAAATTTTAATGGGGGAAAAAAAAAGAAAACTACACTTTTATTACAGGGAGAGTGGACAAACACTGGAACAGGATTTGTAGAGTTTCTGTCCTTGGAGATGTTCAAAACCCAGCCAGACAGGACCCTGAGAAATCTGCTCCTCCTCTCTCTGGTTTCTGGGGTTGAGCAGATGATCTGCAGAGCTGCCTTTGCACCTCAATTACTCTATGATATAGGAAAAGGAAAGAATGTACCAGAAAAAGAAGGAGATTCTGGAATAGATACAGCTGCTTACAAACAAATCCCCTTGTTTCACAAGGAAAGAAGAACAGTGGTAAAATACAGTGTATTTTGCAACCATCTGGTACTTTCTGAGGTTCTTATGTGTGCTGCCTGGCTTGATTGCAATTTCCTGTAAAGAGTACAATAGTCTGATGTACAAGATGAGCAGATCTACTTTACACAGGGTAGGCTATGTGAAGGAAAGTCAAGTAAGAGTACAGAAAAAGACTAGAAGAATAGAAGAAGGAAATAAAGTGTTTGTAAAAATGGTAAGTTTTCCTAGTGGTAAATGTAAATAATTATGATCAAAGGTCAAAGTGCTTTCCCACTGTCCTGTTTCAGGTATGTTTCTGCACACTAACATATGATAATCTTTTTGTTTGTTGATTTTCAGCTAGGCTTGTATGCAACAAGAATTTAAGTAATTGCCACAGGAAAAAAATTATTTTAAATTGACAAAAAATGTTCAGTCTAAACTGGCAAAAATTTTAATGCAATCACTTCCTAGAAGTAAAGCACTTGTGTTCTTGCTTAGTGAGTGTTCCCTGTAGTTTTTGTGTGCTTTTGCAAAGTGTTTGTGTGCTCTTGAGAAAGTGGCACCTTCTAAACTGACCTCCCACATCACAGGACCACTTCCAAAAGCCACCTTTCTTACAAATGAATTTTCTCATGGTAAAGACACTTAGAGAATAAACACGAGGTGACTTCTATTAGCCAAGGCCAGCTGATGCAGGTAACAGGATGACACCTGGGGTGGGGATGGCCAGAAACCATTCCATCCTCCCACCTCTTATTTTCCCAAGATCAGCTGGGTTACTCAAGTGCTTCAATCTCCAATCACCATCTGTTAACAGCATCCACATGAATGCCTCTGGGAAATTCACAATGTTAGACTCAGTTACCCTGGAAATGTCCTTCAGTTTCACATTAAATGAGGAGTTGTAAAAGCTAAGCCATAGTACTGGAAAGTTTAAAAGGCAAAACAATGGAGGACCTCTGCAGTCCAGAAGAAGGAATATTTAGGCTTTGCAAACATCTGTCTTTTTCTGAAGTTTGTCTTTAATGGCCTCTCAGAAAGACTAAGTTCTCTCACTATTCAGAAAACCATTCCTTAAGAAGCCATTAAGAGAAAAGGGAGATAATTTGATCCTAGTTAATTAGAAACTCTCCTGGCTATGTTAAGGATAGGTTTGTGTACATTTGTATGAATACCTAAGTATTCTAGCGAGGTGTAGGAACTTAAGTCTGGTTAAAAATTAATGATCTTGGAAGGAGACTATTTAAACCAGGATGGGCAACACAGTGAGGGGTGTAAGTGCTAGAGTTTTGGGGGATTTTTTGTTAAAAAAAAAAAAAAAAAAAAAAAACTTTGAAAAGCAATATTCTCAGGTTGAAGACAAGGTTGTCCTAACCTGCCAAAAATATGGTGTGGTCTCCCTACTGTGCTCTAGAAAAAATTTGAAAAGGGTTATTTAGCAGTAACAGAGAAGCAAAGAGGTTTCTGAGATCTATAGGACTTCAGTATTATCCACTGGGATGTTACCTGTACAGATAAGTACATAAACCTGTAATTAAAACCCTTCAGCTTTCTTTTACTTTAAATCTAACTAGGAGAAACAAAATAAAACACAACAAGCTTAGTCTTAAACTATCTCTGTTCTCCCAGCTAGCAAACACAAATTTTGCATTTGACCTGAACAACATGCTGGCTAGCTAGTGAGGAGTTTTCAGTGAGTTATGAGCTCAATTAAAAGCTCATCTCAAATACTGTGATGACGTTTAGTTTTATGACTGCTATGTCATAAAGATATATAAGACCCATCATTACCTGTATTATCTGAGCCATAAAGACTTCTGTATGTGCAAACTGAAAAATTTAGAGCCTCTTAGTTCTTAACTGATCTGGTTGGGAAAATAAAACACAGGGTTTTATGAGAAAGTAAGAGTATGAGAAAGCAGCTACAAAATACTTTAGTTAAAACTGTAACTTCTTGTTTCAGGATGAGAATGTCTTAGAGGAATTAAATCTCAGCAATGACTAGAAGACAGTGAATGTACCAGAGTCAGTAAATAACAGTAAAAGTTAAGATAGCAAGAGACATACTTGCTAACAGCCATAAGAGCAATATTTCACCATAACTGGGACACATAGAAGTGGCAATTGTTCTTGTCACTTTCTTCTTCTTCAGCCTTTCCTTTTTTGAATATATCAAGAATAAAAATCCCATTTTGACCAACACAATTGTGCCCCACATGCAGTAAAGAAGCTGTGATCTTCAGCTGGCAGAAGGATGCCTCTAACCTGGTCTGTCAAAAACCTCCATCTCAAGGGTAGCTGTTGTTAAGTACTGGCAATTTGGGGCAGAAAAAGTACATGTGCCACATCAGTCTATGGAGAAACACTGAAAGACAAAGCTCAGCAAGGAAAAGTGTCTGTGTGAGCAATAATTCACCAGAAACAAGAAGTCTGCAGCTCCAGAAGCAGGGACACTGAGGGAACTTGGTGTGCTGCCCTGAGAGAGGCAAGAAACAAAGGATGGAGTGACATGGAGGTGGTGTGGCCATGCTCTGTTTAAAGCAAGGCAGCCAATGAGAGCTAAAACAAAAAAGGGCCCAACCATGAATAAAAGCTGAACTTTGCTTCATTAATTCAAAAATACATATTGCTTTTCATGCTCTACATACTCCAATGAATTAAAACCTGTAAATGCTTTATACATGTGACTGAAGTCACTCAAACCTTGATGATGAAATGACATCAACTTTACCTTTCCCTCACCCTCAAAGGAAATAATATAAGTGTAATTTCAGAGAGGAGGTGTGTCACCCTTCTGTCCTGGGACAGCTGGCAGGCTGTACCCATCTCTCCACATATCAGGTAAACTTTACTCCATGATAACCAGTGTGCTCATGAACAGTAATTTCTGAATCCTATTCTGTTACAGCAATCAATAAACTGCATTATTTGTGACTCTATGATCATCAGTGTTCCCAGACTTAGTCTAAACCACACTGTGAACCTGTGGTTGTGAAAGTTCATATTGAAAATGAGCAGGTTTATTGTGTCAAATTGGTTACTCTATAAGATTATCTGTGACTGCATCACAAAGGTCCTGCAAGGACTTGGAAGACAGATAACATTCAGACTAAGAAGGGTAAGGTCTAGTCAGCCCTGGGCCCAGTAATCTGTGGATAATCTGGAAAGTGAGTGGGTGTCTCTTTCTTGAATTTTTACATGGCATGGTCCCATCATGCCTTACACTACAAACAGCAGGGCCTCTTGCTCTGTGTCACATTAATTTCCTCCTACCAGCTACAAGAGACAGATTCCTTCTGGAAACAATACAAGCCGTAGATCCATCTTAAAATGTTCTGTTACAGATTTTGCAGGTACTGCTCCTTTGCTGAGGGCCATGTGAGAACACAGAGAGGGCCTTTACTGGCTCACTTCACTCTCCTTCAATGACTTTGAAAATACTGTGGTGAAGAAACAGAAACAGGTTATAAACTTCCAATGGCAACAAGTTTAGAAACATTTCTCTGGTTACCCCATCCCTGACTTCACTTTGTTCTCTACTGAGCAGGAGGGAAATTTTTTTAAAGTGGACATTCCTGATTAAAAAAGGGTGAATATATCAGTGATCTGCTGCATCAGTTTTATCTTTCAACACAATTTTTTTAAGTACCCTGTATCTTTGAACAATCGTATCATGGGAGACAGTCTTTCTCTCCTCTCCTTGTTATCCACAAGTTTCTGGAGAAACATGCAGCAATCAATATCTATCTCTACTGGGCAATATAAATTCTGTTAAGCTTGCCTGAATCAATCATCCATAAGGCCTGATTTAATTTGTCTCAAACTTCTTACAACAGAGAGTGTAATCTCAAGATTAATTCAGTTCTGGGTAGAGAAGAGCAGAAATCAGGGTACAAAATCCCCTTTTTTTCTTTTTTCATACAGCATGCTGACAATAAGTGTCAGGGCTAACAAAAGGAAAACAAATTTTCTGTCTCTCCTCAAAAGTTATTGCTTCTATTAAGCCACTGTCTAACTTTAGGCAGAAGATTGAGACACACAACAGACAATCAGAATGAGAACAAAGAGGTATAGTTATCAGAAAAGGCAGGGGTGGCTCATACTGCATACACTTTTCATCAAATTCTCCAAGAATCCTGTTGAGACACTGAACCTTGGGTTGATGGAAGCATTCCACCTGGAACTGCAGTTCAGTGAAACTCAAACTTTAGAAAATAGTCCCTGTGCTGAACAGCCTGCACTAATAAGCACCAAGTAACATAGAAAGATGCACAAATATTTAAAATTTATCTTGTTGATTTCAGCTTCAGTTCTTCCACCAAGTCTGGGTATCTTTCCATGTCCAAATGTACTGCCTTGGGCAAATATTGGTACCCCATTAATTGATCTCTTGCAGTGCATTTTAATGGAAAATGAATGCAATAGATCACATTCATTTCACGCCAGGGACTGATGGAAAGCTGATGGGTAGAAATATGCACTTCTGGAATACTATCCAAAGAACAAGATGTAATGGGCCTAGAAACTATATGGAACTGTGAGTCATTCTGACCAATTACATATATTAATATTCCACTTTTTGTATCCTTATTGTCTTTGATGCGGAGAAGATCACAGCTTTTGCCAGGCATGGAAGCAAAGGTCTCTGAAACTGAAGTGATGGGAAGTTCTGGAGACGGTGTTGAGAACAAGCAAAGACCACCAAATCAGTTGCCACTGTATGCATGGATGCAGATTGAGAGGCAAACATGGGCCAGAAAGCAGTTTTGACACCCTGCTAATAACATCAGAGAAGCATCAAGAATGATGGGGGTCAGAGCAAGTATTTTGTATTAACTCTTCTGGAAACATGACTGAGTGCCTGGAATAAAGTAGTTTGATGCTAACTGGGTCTGTGGGTCATTTGGTATTGGATTATGCAGCATCTGCAAAACACCAATATCCTTCCTTGTGTGTGTAAGTGAGACTGAAACTCTTCACTGGAATAAAGCAGAACTAAAATTCTACTTCTTTCTTGGTCAAATGGTTGACTCTGCAAGCAAATACCTAGGGAATGGTTAGAAGTTTGTCAAAGTTAAGGAATGCTTTGCAAATGTAGTGAAGGTGCTGCTGCTAAGCATGTGTTCTTGACAACAAAGTGGTATACTAAATATTCAAGTTAGAATGTGACTTGTATTTGATGAAATTGAGTGGAAACATTAATTAAGATCCCATATCTTACCTCAGTTGTTCCAGATAGAAAGATGCTGTTTCTCCTCCACCTCATCCAGCAAAACTCCAGAATGACCAGTGAGGAATTTCCATGTTTTGTCATACAACAAATCATACCCTAAAATACAGTTTTTAGTGGCACCAGCCAATATTACAGCACTGGTTAATTTCTTATCACCAGGAAGCCATTAGGACATGTTTGCAGTGAGGCATTCTTTAAAATTCTATCAATTCCTGCAGTTTTCACTTTTTGGTGACCAGCCTGCTTTATAGTAATCACTGTGTCCGTGCCCTTGTGTCAACAAGGGAGTTTACAAAAGCTTGCTCATAAGGATGGAAATGATGGGTACTGGGGCAATCAGAACCTTCCTCCATCTCATCGTTGTCATCACCATGCCAGATGTCTCCATGCCATATTTTGGGGTCTGCACAGTTTTCCACTTTTTGGCATTCTTTAGTTAAACCAAGAATGGCAACAAGTTCAGTAAGAGGCCTAATTTTTCCTGAAGCTGTTTTTCTCAGTTTTCAGCAGCAGAAAATACCTTTTCAAGTTCCTTATTCCCTGTTTTTAGGTTTTGGGTTTCAGTCGTGAGGAGATCTACTCATGTACTGAGCTTTCCTTACTACTTTCTTTCAAAAGTCAATAATGTCTTCAAAACTTCATTTTTGGATTTCAATGCAGTATATTCTAAATCTGGAATTTTTGAGGGGAGACAGTACACTTTGATTTTCTTTTGTGCACAAAGTAAGTCAGTCTCTAATACTGTGCAAATAATTCTTTAGTCATTATATTTTTAACTTTTTACACACTTCTATGGTTTTCTAACTACTATACCACTTTTTGCTTATTTTCCCAATTTTATTTTGCACATTCTATTCCCTCTCAGAACTATGTACTGTTATATTTTTGCAGCAGTTCACCCACGGCAATCCTGCTGACTAAACTTTTTTTTTTCTGATGCATTAGAGGATGAAATTTGGCAGAAAATAAACCCAATTGCATTCCAGCTGGTACTCAGAGTGGCTGGGTATGGCTGGGCTTCATTCTGATTATGACCAATTTGGCACTGTAAGTCTGATTTCATTCAGTAAGGACTTGCACAATTGCTGATTCATGAGTAGTGTGGTTTACTGAAGCAACAGATTATGCAAGTTCCGATTTGCTATTGTTAAATGCACTTACTCTGTTAGCATTAAATATACTGAGGCCATGACTAACTAAACTCTCTTCACTAAGCTTAGCTTCACCCTTTATTAAGCTTAGTTTCACGTGGGTGTGCTCTGATGCTGTCAGAGGCACAAATCATAGTGTTAAAAACACAGCCAGAACCCCATTTTTTAGTGATTTTCAGCTTTTATTTATTGAGTAGCAAGGGCGGGTGGCGGGTGCAGAGCAGGAGCAGGTCAGCATTGTGGTGCTGCAGAGCTGACACTGGGTCCTCTTCTTGGGAAGGAGCTGGTTCCTCGATGTTCCTTCTGGAGCGGCACGGCTAGGGGCTAGCTTGGGCCCTTTTTATGCAGTTTTTTGTACATTTTGGTTGGTTGCTTTTTGGATCCTTTATTTGCATAAAAGCTAAGATGCTGATTGGTTCCTTTAAAAGTCCTGTTCAGGCTTGCAGGGTCGCCCTTCCAGGGGGTCCACCCAGGCTATTCAGGGGGGCATGCTCGCCAGCCCAGGGTGTCCCCTCCACCTGGGCAGGCATGTTCGCCCTTCCCCCAGGTGCTCTCTACCTAAGCTATTGAGACGCAGTAAGTTTGCCCGGGGGGGTGTACTCAGACAGGCATGTTCTCCTGCCCTACTCTCAAACTCACAACGATATTTTTAACATAGTAACAAATCTTTCTAGCACTACATGCATTATCAATATAACAATTATTAATTATCTTATAATATTACTATTAACAGTATAACAGTTTCCAACCTATTTTTAACAATTCCCCCCTCTAACTATTTGATCAGGCTTCTAGCCTGCATCAGCTTCTATAAAGTTCAACCTCTATTTCTCTCAGTTTCTTGTACTGTTCAAGCATGTCTTTGGTATTTTGATCACTCTGTTCTTTTATTGACATTACTTTCTCACCATTTTTCTCTTCCATGTTACCTTGCAGCATGATGCTGTTTTGGACAATGCTGGTTACTATCTGGACTAGACAGGGAATTACACACAGTAGAAATATTATACTTGCTAGTGCACACACAACAAAGAAGACCAATTTCTTCCGCCATCTACCATTCCCTGTGAACAGGTTGTCCCACCAATCGGAGTTTCCAAACAAGGGAGTCCATTTCTGTGTTCCAACATAGGTTAGTTTTCTAATATTTTGAGTAATGTTTTTAATTACGTGACTATGGTCATCAATCTCCAGGCAGCATTCTGAAGTATTAAATTTCCCACAGATCCCTCCTTCCTCTGCAAGGAGGTAGTCCACTGCTAATCGGATCTGGTAAATTACTGATCGTGTTTGTTGATGCTGCTGGTTTATGAGATCAATAGTGGTGCTTGTCTGATTTAACATCATTTCAAGTAGTGCTTGTAGGCGGATGATCTGACTGAGCATGTATATTGGGGTTCTACACCCCCAGGAGCCATTTTGGCCCAATTGGCCGGCCCATAGGTATCGATAATCCTTTGTGGGGTCCAAATTTCATTGTTCCATTTTTGGGTTCCGCCAATTAAACTCCTTGTCTTTCTGGCCAGATCATCATATACCGGGACTCCTAATTTTGATTTCGCATCCTTAGTCAGTAAGAAAAAGGATGGGTTTTTTGCTCCAATTGTGCAACTCCCGGTCCACCCTCCCAGTAATTTCACATATGCAGTGTTACCACAGATCCAAAATAAATATTTAGGTGCATCCCAGAAATTAGAATCTCAATTTGTTATGTGTTTCCAATATTTGGATAGGTCTTCTATCACCCAAAATGGGTTAATACAATCTCCCAAGTATTCAAACATTTTTTTCTTTTTCACTGTATACACATCTACTTTCAGGTTTTTTTATTGACCAGTATGAATGGGGGGTTTCTGGGATCCACCTGGTGTGTGTCTCATTTGCTGCTAGATATCTTTTACATGGCATTTCTCCTACTTCTATAGTATACATTTCTCCTTTTCTTGATAAACACTCTTCCCCTATTATTGTTGGTTTTAGCTTCCACTCCCCTTCCCTTCTTTTGGGTACTACCATGCGTTTTTTGATGTAAACCATTTTAAAATATCTAGGGGACTTAAACTGATACCATCCCATGGCAAAATTTCACTTAAGAGTGTCCCCCCGCACACCCAACAATCAGTTAAATTAAACTCCTTTGTAATCTTTTCTACCATATTGATAAAAAGATTCTTTCCATACATTTGTCTTTCCCTATCCTTTTGTTTTTCACTTGCACCTCTTTCTCTTTGATTGTATCTTCTAAGTTGGTTTCACTTTCTTGTTCAAAACATACCCGTTTTTCTTTCATAGGGCACTCTCCTGACATCCTCTGGCTGGGGTTTGCAATGCTTTTAGCCATCCAATATACCTTGTTATCCTCCTTCCAGGTTGTTACCTGGGAGTGATCGATACATTTGGGATTTATGTTTGTGTGTACTCTGATTAATACACTTACTGTATCTCCTCTATACAAGGGGTAGTAACACTTCTCACAAGTGTTTCCTTCACTTCTTTGAAGTGAGTGAGTAGTAGCGTTGCTACTAGTGGAAGTCTGGTATGGGCTGACCTCCT
>VZSE01002072.1:0-10074 GCA_013398275.1 Promerops cafer | reverse complement strand
TTATTATATATGTTTATAACAAGGGATAAGGCAGCTTGACTGGCATCTGATGCCTAGCCAAGGTCAACTCACCAAAATAATATGTTAAATTAAAACAAAGCCGACCTTATTATATATGTTTATAACAAGGGATAAGGCAGCTTGACTGGCATCTGATGCCTAGCCAAGGTCAACTCACCAAAATAATATGTTAAATTAAAACATCGGCACTCTTTATAAGTGAGGGTCAGCTTTTAAAATGTGGATTGGCTGTGTCTTGATCAAATTCAAATAAAATGCAGAGCTACTTGAATCGATTTTTAAATTTTAATTTGTTGCCCCTTTATTTTATTTGTATTTTGGCACTGCCTCAAACAGCCCCTTCTCTGGGCCCCGCTCATAGTGGGTGTGGCCTGGTATTGCTCCTCAGGCGCTGGGATATGGCGTCACCATGAGCAGTAAGATGGCGTCTGCCACTAGAGTCGTACAGGTAGCGGTGCGCGGCTTGCGGACCGGGAGGCGGCTGGGGTAGCTGGGGCGGCTGGGGCACCGAGCCTGGGGCCTGGAACCTGGCGCGGGTGGTAGGCTTCGCTTCGCGCGCGGCCGCCGGAGTCTGAGGTGGCCGATGCCCGAGGCGCCGCTGGAGAGGGTGGTGTCCTTAGCGCGGGGGAAGAAGCATGCGGCGGGGCCGGCCCTGTGGCGCCGGTCATTTGATTCCTGTGCCTGGTTCTGGTACCAAAGGATATTACTGAGCAGTCTGCAGGCTGCCCCTTTTCGGTCGCTCTTCAAGAGGGGAGGGCGCTAATCAGTATCTCCTTTCTAAGCCATCCTTGTTCCCTTCAAAAGTGAAACATAGTGACTTCTTGAAAAGACACTTAAAAAATAAGCACAGTGGCTTTGAATACCAGACGTTATAATTTATAGGGTTTTTTTTCTTAATGGAACTAGTCAATTCCAGCCAGCCAGCTGAACAAATATGTACAGGTAGAGAGCACTGCTAGCAATTTCACATGCTAAAACTTCATCATTCCATTTTTGCTACTGTAGTAGCTATTTCTGCATACACACTGATTGCTGTGAGAAAAGGAAGAGAATGCTTATTCCTGTTCTGAACACTAGGGTGGGGTAGTGCCTTTAAAGGTGAAATTTCTCCTTGGGTAAAATTAAAATTCAAGTAGTAATTTTATCACAGTGTTGGTGCACAAAGCAGCAGTATAGAAGTGGTTGTTTAATTTGTTGTACGTTCCATTTTATTATTGTAAAGGTAATCTTTGTCTAGAAATATATTTTATTCTCCCCGTTTCTCCTACTACGTTGTCTTGTTCTAGGTAGTCAAGCCACATACTCCCTTAATAAAGTTCCCAGACAGAAAAAGTAGTCCTAGACCTAAAAGTAAGTATTTCATCTATAGGTACAACTTATGCCATATTTCTTTGCATAAACTGTTGTATATAAGAATCAGCACACAATTTTTCTGCTTCGACTATGCAACTCAACTGATTTTGAGCAGGGTTTCTGAATCATTGTTGTTTTAGTTTGAAGGCTTCCTTTTCAGACGATAAACTGTGGGAATATAAATAATACATACATGCCTTTATTTTTTGGTCAAGGCAGAATCACAAGGATTTCTAGTGATGTTTTTCTACTTATATAAGAAGTCACATTTTTGAAAATACTAATATTTGCCTGAAGTGATAGTATCCAAGTGAATTTGAAACAGCCTTAGGTATTTGGTGATCTTTGTAGAAAATGATGTTGCATTTTCCTCATCCTTTCTTTTCCTAATTGGAGTGTGTGATGATGGTGGTATTTAAAACCCTGATTTATGGCTAAGAGCCATTCCACTGTACATTTTAAGAATTGTTTCTTTGTGCTAATAATTAATGCTGAGAAAAAATTAACTTTATTGCAATCTTTGACATTAATTTTTACACCTGTATCTATGTTTATATTTATAGGAACCTCAATACTGTTACATTTAGAACATCAAAGTTAATGAGCTATATGTTGTTTTAATATTCCTTTTGAGTCAATAAAGCATTTGAAACTAAAGTAGTAGATATTTTAAGAAGCTCTGTTGTTATTCTCACTTGTTTAGAAATTATACCATACTATGTATTTGCCACAGCATTATATTTAGGATTTAGCTTTAGTTTATCCATTAACACTGCAAAGTATCTACAATGAACATCAGTGCCACTTCTGACTTACCTGTGAATTCTTCCGGAACTATATTCTGCGATAACGTTCAGTCAGAATTTTGTATGTTGTGCCCAGTTCAGCCAATTGCACCACCTTTCATGCCAGTGAATTGCTTTCTCAAAGGCTTAAAAACATGTTACTTAGCTTATGCTTATCTTTGCATCACAAGATTTTTGTGGCTATATATTTTAAGTCTGTTAGACCTTTCTACATTAGTTAATTTCTGCTGCCTCACTAGTAAATTGCAATCTACTTCACTTTGCTTGAATGCTGTAGCAATAACTGTTTCACCATACCAGAATGTTGCTTCTACATAGCTACACACAGCTCTGCAGATCAAGACTATACTTTTAGGGATGCAAGTGCTTTAAAGGACAGCCAAATTCTATTATCATATTACTACTGCAACATGATGGTCTCAAACAGGGAAGGGGAAAACTGTAGTAGGGACTGTATCTGAGCTTAAGCAACAGCAGTATTAGGTCAGGTATTTTTTAATCTTGACTTCGGGTTTTTTATTGGCTAATGCTTCTATTGCAAATACACTTCAGACTTTTAAAAATACAATAGAAGAAAATCTTAGGCAAATTTCTAAATATTTATGTGGTATATAAAACAAATTTGGAGAAACTTTTTTTTAATATATAAGGTATGTTACTTCTTAAAAAATACTTTGTAGTCATTACTAGCCAAAGCTATTATCATCTGTGTTGTTTTCTTTTGTTTTCATCCTCTATTCCCTTTGCCTTCTGCTCTTAAATTTTAAAATTTCAATTTAATGGCATGCCCCCTGTTCAGATTCTGCTCCTTCTGATGGGTTCTCTTCCTTCTTGCTCTGTTTGGGACCTTACTTTCTTTATGCCATTTTGTAATATTAAGAATGGATATAGCATTCTATTACACGTTGTGATATGCTGTAGTTGTGAGCTTTTTATTTCTCTAAGCCTCTACCTCTTTCATTTGTTTGTCTTTACAGTTGCAGTAAACAAAAAGCATCATCTTAGTTGGATATTAATTATTTATTTATCTTTCTACATAATCCCCTCCACACACACATTTGATACTTCATGCTGCTTCTGCAAGTACAGCTTCCCAGTGAAAAAGCCTTTGTTAGGATCTATTTTGATTTATCTTCTGTTTCCACATCAGTATTTCTGCCACTCAAATATGCTTTCTTTTATTTTCAGAATTTTTTTCACTGTGTTCTTGGTATATTTAACAACAATAAAAACAGCTTGTGAGGAGTAGAGTATCTTTTAATTATTTTAATTCTTTTAAGTATTTTTTATAATGAAGAACATGGTCAGTAACTGGTAACTTTTATTGGCTGCTCATTAATTAATTTTAGTCTTGTTATACTTCTGTAATGGTTTTGCAATCTGGATTTCAGTACTGGAATCTCTACAAACAAGTATGCCATCTCTTGGTGCTTCAAAAGCACAGGAGTCTGTAGGAGGCAGATCACCAGGATTTCAAAATATTGCCCCTGTTAGTAGAGTACAAGGTATACCAGACACTTCTGAATCAACAAGAACCTTACCTCAGAAATACAGACGAAAACTAATGTCAGATGAAGAGATTGAATATATTCAAGTAAGTTTCATTTATTGTTGCGTATTGTCTGTATTTACCTAGTATTTATCTTATTTCTACACCGCCTTCCAAGTTTAAAATACAATATTACATTGTACTTCTTGGCAAGTGTATACTTGGAGTTTTCACCGCTTTGATGCACAGTACCCAAACTACAAAATCTTAATACACAAGGTACCCAACTCTCACTAATTAGTAGCTTGTGGTATCACTAATTATAGAGATACAGCCATGCAGACAGCTTGTGATAGTCATAGCCTACATTAAACACAGTCAATACCTGTTGTGTAACAGCTGTTTAATGTGTAATTTGAATATGCTGTACAGGAGCACAAGAGTCTGTTCTTAGACCAGCAAAGGCTATTACCAGGCAACTGAAGTCCAAAATATTCCTTGAGCTAGTTTTTATAAGATATGTATTAGTAAGTTACCGCTTGTATTTCTAGTAGTAGAAACATTTGATTAAACTTGATATAAATATTTTCTGCAATATTTGCAAATATGCCATTGTACATAAAAGGCAAGAAAAACCTGCTTTTGTTCTGTAACAATTTTCAGCTGTAAACACCAATGCTTAAAAAGGGAGAATGCACAAAATATAAAGAACTGGAGAGACGGGTGTGAGTTTGAAATGAAAAGGCACATAGCTTTGTTAAATTATAAGGACACCTACAGTGTGATCATATTAATATAGGAAATCAGTTTTCCTTCATGTATATCAGTATGGTATTATAATTAGAAATAAAATTAATCATTTTGCATAGTAATACGCTCCTTGACCACTAGCATAAATTTTGTAATGGTGAGGTAAATTGTAAAATAATTTTATTAGCAAAATAATGAATTGAGTACCTTTCTGATTTCACATAAAGATTGTAATGGCTGACCTTGGGTTTGTTTTTGCTTTGGAATTTGGGCAGTGAAAATAATTCTAAAATTTCTATTTACTACTGCTGTGTTTATCAGACCTTTCTAAAGTGAGTAAGAGACATGTTTCTTCAGAGTGGGAGAACTGGACGAAGCTATAAATATAGGTTGTAGGTATTGATCTTTTTGTATTCTCCCCTGAAAAAATGGAGTTCTTATGGGTAGATGCTGATACTTTGACACTGTGCATGTTCCTATACAGGTTAAAAATCAATGTCTAAATCAAAAATTAAAACTCTATTTCTCAATCTAGAACAGTGAAAAAGATTTAATCTCCATTTTCCATTCTTTTAGTGGAATACATTTAACTATATACTTTTATTTTACAGCGTGGAGGTTCAGAATAAATATGGAAGATTATTTGCCACTGTTGAAGAATGAAATATTACATTCACAATAAAGGCATTTCCTTAATATTATGACTGTGATGCTGGTTTGGGTTTTGCCTTTTTTTTTCTATGTTCTCTGTATTCTTCGCACATATATTTGTAGCTTTGTAGCCTATTGTATCAGTGACTTGTTTCCCCAGTACTTTTCCATGGCCTTTCCCTAGGCAGAAAGACAAAACAAATTCCAGAGCTTCAAGCCCCAGGGGGTACAAGGCCCCTATCCTATTTTGGTTCTTCCTAGCTACCAAGGCCGAGAACAACTCTTCGAGATACATTTCATGGACAAAGTACAGCTAGTGCTGAAGGGGAGGCTCCAAAGAAGGGGCTTGACCTGGGGGGGAATTGCATCACTGCTTGTCCTCCTAACTGGTGCTTTTTATCAATTATGCTAATTTCCTACAACATATAAAACTGTACTCACCCCTATGGGGGTGGGCTTTTGTGGACATCTTTCCATAACTGTCCCTGAAGGCCTTCAAATAAAGATCCACTTTTATATTACCTCCTTACTAAAATTATCTCGAGTTTCATTTCCAGGTTAGGCCAAAGGCAACAGTTATTCTGACACACCCAGACGGGACAAGAGAACCTGGTACCTTTCCTCCGGATCAGAAACATCCTGCAAGGAATTTTTTTCCTGCCGGAAATCTAAAGAATTCCGCGCAGCAGCCTGAGGTTGAGACACTATGGTTCCAAGATCCTGCAGGAGGTAATATAAAGGTAGCTCTTTTTGTTGTGTCGTATGTAGTTCCTATCTGTGTGTGTATTGTGTATGTATTGTGTATCTGTTTAAGGTCAGTAATTGCTAGCAATCCCGGGACAACCCGGCGTGGCGGTGGGGGAATTGGCTTTTGGAGTGGTTTCTCAAAGTTTTTTTTCTTTCGCCGCTTTTCCAACCTGCCCCAGATCGGCTGGGGGGAGGCGGGGCGTGCGTGTGTGTGTTTGCCACTGGCTGATTGTTCATTGGTGGAGAAAAGCAAATTACAATGAGAAAGTTTCTTTCGTGTTTAACGCGCGCGGGTTTTGAATTGAAAGTTGGCCTGGGGACGCCTGGGCACTGAGCGGCCGGGAGGGGGTCTGGCTCGCTCCTTGGTGGGAGGAGAGGGAGGGATCCTACTTCCCACAGGTTTGGCGGAGCGGTCGAGAAAGGCTGGGCTCGCGCCATTGCAGAGGAGGGCGGGAAGCGCCCCCACTTCCTATGTTCCATCTGTGGAAAGTTTTTTCCAGGATTTTAGGGCAGGGGCGTCTCCCGGACCGCTCCGCGAGCGGGGAAGCCACGCCCCCTGTGACGGACGGCGGGGAACAGCCGCTCTAAGAGAGGCCGACGTAACTCCTGCCATTGCCCTGAGAATGGCCGGGAGATGGGGCAGGGGAGCGGTCCCAGGACCGGGGCCGCCGTTGCGCCGCTTGGCCTCTGCTCCGGCGGGGGGGGCGGGGGGGTGGCCGCTGCTGCGCAGCCACGGCCCGGCTTGACCCCCACCCCTGAGCCCCGCCCGTGCCGGCCCAGAGGGGACCGGGAGTGTGAAATCTACGGGCGGGAGCGTTACCATCCTGGGCGGCACCGATTTTGCTGCTGCGAGGGGCAGGGAAAAGGCGGAGTTGAGTCCCTCGAGGAAGCTGATGTCACCTTTGTAGGCGGGAACACAGCTCCTATGATGGACGCCTCTTTCGCAGTTTCCATAGTAACGAGTTATGTTTTAGAGAGACCCGAGAACCGCTGTGAGCATCGACATAGCCCGAGCGGGCCGGGAGTGCCCCCGGACAGGTGTGCCCGCATCGCGCGTCCGTCCCCGGGCCGTGCGGCGGGCAGCGAGCGCTCTTTGTGCTGTTAAGCACCCAAAAGGGAAACGCCGGGTCCAAAGAAAAACCGTTTTTCAGGCTTCCTTAAAACAGGCTATAAGTAAACAGAGTCCTGTGTTAACAAATACCTTAGAATGGAAACTGAGCCAAGATACTATAAGGGCTGTTAGTTCCAGAGGGGTAAGAGAAATGAGACCTTTCTTCCAACCTTTAAAATATGAATTAGAAAAACGCTGGGCGATTTATCAGTTTCTCTATTTGCCAAACTCTCCTAAGAAAGATTATTGAAATAAAGCAGCCGGGACTCCATGTTCTTCATCCAGAAAAGCCAATTCTTTATTCACACAACTCATTTTATACCGTTTTTACAGACCTCATGTGCAACTTTAATTGGTTAGTAGCTTTCTTGCCAATTACTCTATTGGTTAGTAAAAGGTATTTTATTTATCCATCAAACCTCTCTATTCTTGAATTGTTTACATATTTTCTTCACTGATTCTCATGGGACAAATCCCTTGTTATTGCAGGTGCATTTGTTTTTCACCCTCAGAATAGATTGTTATGCTAACGAACTCTCATTCTTAAAATAGCTTCACATGGGAACTTGTAACTGCTTAGCTGCACTTAGAAGAAATGACAGGTCAGCTATCAATTTAGCAGAACAATGCCTGATTTCATAAGGCCTTTCTTTTATAATTCTTCGACCTGTCTATGACAAAGGATCTATTGGAATTTTGCAAAAGGAAGAAAGTAACAGATAGTTTAGGATGGTTTACTGAATTTAATTTTAAAAATACCTTCTGCATCCCTGAGAATAAGAAAAGCCGAGGACTTTTTGCTATTATGTGGAAACATCCTAAAAGAGGGAAAAAGACCCAGCTCACCAAGACAGTCCTGCCTGAGGGTTTAAGGCACAGCCCAACTATATTCAGAAATCAGCTGGCAAAGAAACTGGAGAACTGGAGAAGTCAGCAACTGAGAATTGCTGCATCCAACCAGCAGCCAAGAATTGCTACATCCAACAGTTGCATGCAACTCACTGTGTTTGTTCCATGAACATCGGCGACATGTACCCTATGCCACATTACTGAAACAGGGTAATGTTATTCTGAAAATGTTTGCTGTTAATCCTGGTATGTCTCTGTTCTCAACACTAACTGATAATATATCTGAGTATGACTGTTTGCAGACCGTGGAAGAAGTCTATTCCAGCAGACCAGATGTGAAGGATGTGCCAGACTGGAAGCTGTGTGCAGACAAGAGCAGCTTCATGCGAGATGGCAAACAGATGACAGGTTATGCAGAGACAACCATTAACCAGGTAACCAGGCAAAAGGCCTTGCCATCAAATGTATCATCACAGAGAGCTGAATTGATTACATCAATGAAAGATCTAGAACTGATCAAAGTTATCTGGAAGGAAAGAGGACTGGCAACTATTCAAGGTAATGGAATTGAACACACTGAACAGACCCATGCACTGCTACAGAGAATTTGGGAATGTAGAGAAGCAGCTTTTATGCATTGCAAAGCTCAGAAAAATGGGAAAACAACTCTTGAATTAAAGAATTGTTTTGCTGATGAAATAGTAAAAGGGGCTGCAGGAAAAGGCATCTTAGTAGTGGTGCCACAAAAGGAAATCGAGTTGTCAAGGTTTGCCCCAAAGTGTGATCGAAAGGACCATCAGTTTTCTGGCACAAAGGCTGAAATCAAGGAAAGTGAATGGACTATTATACCAGAAACAACCCAAACATGGGCAAAGGAGTTGTACTAGAAATAAGAGGCAAGAGATTTTCCTGGAGATTATTGGCAAATAGATTCTGCTGAGTTATCAAGCAAAGAAAGAAACAGGTATGTATTGGTGTTAGTTGACACTTTAAGGGGATGGTCTAAAGCTTACCCCTGTCGCACTAACACAGGAAGAGAGGTGGTAGAAGTTTTACCCAATCATATAATTCCAAAGGTTTGGGGTTCCTTTGGGGTTGGTCCCCAGTAATCAGGGAAGTTAGTCAAAGGTTGGGAAATGTTTGGGATCTGTAAATTCCCTATATATACCAGATGAGTGGTAAGGCTGAATGTATGAATGGAACCCTCAGAACACATTAGTAAAGGTTGTCAGAAACATCTATAACATAGGTTCAGGCCTTGCTGAGAATCTGCATGCAACCAAGGCAGAGAGACAACATGAGTCCTTATGAAATAGTGCAAGGCAGGCCATATCAAATTATGTCTATTAAGGAAGAAATTCATATGAGGAAGAAAATTGACTTGCAAAAGTATTTAACAACTTTTAAGTTCCACTTTGCAGAAGCTCCAGAGATTCATCATGTTATCCAGACATACCTGTCCATCTGTTCCAGCCTGGAGACTGGGTTTGTACTAAATGGAGAAACAGTGACCTTACAAGTTAAGTGGAAAGGACCGTTCCAAATCCTGACAACCCTCACCGAAACCAGAGGTGCTGGCAGAGAACCCTGGATTCACTGCTCCAGAGTTAAGATCTCTGCTCCTGAAACAACTGGGAAACAGACACTGATACAAATTAGGATGATGTGATTTAAATTGTTCTTTTGTCCCTGTTATGTGCACAGTTGGTAACCATGATTCAGATTTGGCCCCAAAATTTGCATGTGACTTTATTCTAAAATGTATCCAAAAACTCTTCATACGAACAACTTGTCAGGGTGGTATTGGATATAAAAATCTGGCCTGATAAGTTTCGCTCCTAGATAAAGATTGGGCCTGTGCCTATGGGGCTGTGATTCCAAATATAATAGTTAATCATATTAAGGGCTGTTGACAAAACAGAATGGCTGTTAATTCCCTACTAGCCACAAAATCATTAACACTGGTTGTTGTTCTTATGCAGATAAGAGTGAAAGAATTATTAAGGATTTGGTTGAAATTTGGAAGCAAACTCAAATTCTACACCAGGTAGCTCTCAAAGGAGCTCACTGAAACTTAAATATCTTCAGTACACTCACTTCATGGTTACCAAACTAGGCCTGGATAAAAGAAGTGTTCGTAGTAGCTGTGGTTATAGTTGGCATCTGTATAATAACCAGTGGGATGGCTGGTTATGTAAACTGGTGGTGTAGTTAAATGTGGAGTAGGGACTAGACAAGGTGGAGTCTTGTTAGTCTCTAAAAAAAGGGGGAATTATGCCATTTTGGGTTTTGCCTTT
>VZSE01002071.1:0-10898 GCA_013398275.1 Promerops cafer | reverse complement strand
TAAAAGCCCTTCTTTTTATTCTTGCCAAATTCAGCTCCAACTGTGCCTTAGATTTCCTGATCCAATCCCTACACACCCTGGCAGCATTCCTATATTCTTACCATGATACATGTCCCTGGTTCCACTGCCTGTACATTTCCTTCTACAGTTTAGTTTGAACAGGAGGTCCTTACTCAACCATGCTAGTCTCCTGCCTTCCTTGCCTGATTTCTTACAAATGAGAACTGAGAGCTCTTGCACCCTAAGAAAAATGTCCTTAAAGAGCTGCCAGCTCTGTTCAGCTCCTTTAATTCTGAGGGCAGTTTCCCTTGGGGTCTCATCCACTAATTCCTTAAACAACTAAAAGTTCACTCTCAGGGTCTTGACTTTACACTTTGTCTGGCCCATTTCCCTCAAGACTGTGAATTCCACCAGGGCATCGTCACTTCAGCCCAGGCTTCCTCCAATATTGACCTCTGCAGTTAATCTGTGTTGGTGAGCAACAGGTCTAGTAACATTTCTTCACTAGCTGGGCTGTCTATTACCTGGATTAAGAAATTCGCCTCAGTGCCCTCCAGTAGCTTGCTGTCCTGCTTTCCCAGGAGGTGTCAGGGTGATTAAAGTCTTCCATCAGGATCAGAGCCTGTGAGTGTGATGCTTCCTGTATTTGAAGTAATGATGCCCTTGATCAGGCAGCCTGTCGTAAACACCAGCCATGAGGTTTCCTTCATTGGCTTGGCCCCTAATTTTTGCCCATAGTCTCTCAACCTATTCATCACTGTTTTTCAAAGACAGCTCAGTGCAATCAATCAATTTTTTTACACAGAGGATAACACCCCTCTCCCCCTTCTTGCCTGTGCCTTCTGAAAATCACTTGTTTTCTGGTGGCACTAGTTCTAATGTGGGTGGGTAGTTTGATTAACTTTGTATGATCAGCTTCTCCTGGACTCTGTGCATTACTCATGTGCTCTTCAGTTTCCAACCCCAGAGCATTGTGTCTGTTATAGTGTGTCACCACGCTCATTGTAAAAAAATTCTTCCTTATATCTAGTTGCTGTGGAATATATCTGATGCAGGTAGCTTGGTTTGCAAGCTGCAGATTGAACTGAGGATTGAGCTCTGGGTGGGGACCCGAGACAAGAGGCCTTGAACTGCCAACCCTTTAGTTAACAAAGGGGACAAAAATGGGTGGTGCGAGCCAGATGAATGGACAGTGAGAGACACAGCAGGAACCGATGGCTCTGGAGGAAGAGCAAGAGTTAACAGCTGTTTGGACTGTGAGGCTATAAAAGCCCAGGGGTTCCTTTGTTGGGGGTCCCTCCTTGGAGGCACTAGCTCGGGCTGTTTCTGTGTTACTGTGCTGTGAATAAATTGCTTTGTGGAATGAGACATCTGACTCTGCTCTGGGAAACCTGGGGTCGAACCAATAAGGAAACCTAATCTGACTATGTGAGAGTGGTATGGTAGGGAGTCAAGCAGGACACCTGTCAGCTCATTGGAGCCACCCACTGTGAAAGAGTTCCGGTCCCATCAGTTAAAGTCTCTGGCACTGGGAGTGTGACTGCCAGAGTATCTCGTGAATGGTCAGACTGGGAAGTTTCCTTAGCAGTTTGGTGACTCAGAGGGGACCCTAGGTCACTACCTTCAGAACCCCCCTTCTCCAAACATACAACTGCTGGCACTGGATGAGTTCACCTGGGATCTTTGGAGCAGGGAGGAGCCAAAGGGTGAGTGTGTCTTGGTTTGAAAAGACAGGTGTCTGCTAAGGAAGGCAGGAGCCTCTCTTGAAATGGAAAATGTAAACCCTCTCCCTCCAAATTATTATAATTTTGAAATTAAGGGGCGGCTCTCAAGCAAATATATGGGAGTAGGAATAGCAGTTCTTTATTAGGAAAAATAAAAATAAAAATGCAGTAATACAAAACAACACTAACAGAGTCAGAATACAACCTGACACCCTGGTGGTCAGGATGTTGGTAGCAGTCTGATTAAATGGTGGCTGCAGTCCTCTTGGAGTGACAAATATGGTTCTGTTGAAGCAGTGATCCTGTAGAAGGGTGTAGTTTTCCTCTGAAGGTCCAGTAGTAGCATAAATGGGCCTGGTCTTCCTCTGGGAATCCAGTGGAAAAGGCTGTCTGTGGTGTTCCAAATGTCAGATTATATTTAGGTAGGAATTCTTGGCTCCTCCCCCTGGGCAGAGCATCTCACAATGGGATGATGTAATTTTATCAGTCATGCAGTGAGACTCAATGGCCCATTAACAGTAGATATCTCCCTGAGGGAGGATTGGTTATGGAAAAGATAAAGAAAACTGCCCCAGCTGGTTTTAACAGATGGCTCAATTAACAGAAGATAACTGCCCCACCTCTGACAGATGGCAATAGATTACACACCCCCAGCCACATCTTGCCTTTGCAACCTAAGACAGAGTGTTAAAAGTTTCTGAGCAGATTCTGTATAAATTATAAGGGTGGATTTGAGTCTCTCCATTGGTGTCACATTTTATGCATATTTGCTGAAATTATTGGTAGTGGGTCGAGAACAGGTGCCCAGCCTGAGCAGTGTCAGGGACACATAGAGGATATATGGAGTCCTTCATAAGGTGTGAGGTGAGGGAGCTCGAGCCTATCCTACAACACAGAAGGATTTTGAACACCCGTGCAGGAAGAGGTTTGTGTTCCTTGTACCACACAGGCAGTGGTACAGTCCCTCAGTGGATACAGAATGGGGGTTGAAGTCCCTTTTTAGCATGTAAAAAGGAGTTTCAAGTTTCTTGTAGTGTTTGAAATGATGGGAAATAAACCCGGTGTAGATTAGGGGATGCCCTTGGCTGAGGTTGTGCAAAATTAGGATAAATTGTTTGGTACAGTAGAATTTTGCAAGGACCATGCAATAACGTGCCAGGAGAATTGGCCAGCTAACCTGGTCTGCTCACTCAGCAGGGAAATGGCCATCACAAAGCTTTAATGACACACTTGCAGTTATTGTCTTTGTAAACCAAGTAGCCCCTGACATCAGGAGATATTTGAAGTAGCATATGCCAGTGTGGCAGGGACCAGTATAGATGGGGAACTGTTGGTCTCAGCGCAGCCCCTATGTATTAAAACAACAGGAGTGCCACCCACTGTGAGACAGGACCCTATTTCCCTGGAAGTAAAGAAGAGGATCCAGAAATAGATAGACCAATACTTAGCCCAAGGAATTTTGAAGCATTCCATTAGATGAAAAAAGTCAACCTTTGTTTGCCTTCACCTGGAAAAGACAGCAACTGACTTGGACATGCCTTCCCTAAGGATTTGATGGATCCCCTAACATTTTTTCATGAATATTGGTGGTTGATTTAAAGGGTATGAAATTATTTAACAAATCAGGTTTTGTACAGTATGTAGATAATTTGTTTTTAGCAAATAGTGATGAGAATGTCTTTATATTAGACACTATACATTTATGCATTGCTCTAGTGAAAAGGGGACACCGTGCATCTCCATCCAAACTTCACCTGGGTCAGAAACAAGTTAAATATTTAGGCTTTATTTTGGGAAAATGGCAATGGAGAATAGATCTGTAAAGAATAGAGGCCATAATTAAGTTCCCACATCTAGTAAAAAAAAACAGGTTCAATGTTTTCTCAGGAGTCGTGCGATTTTGTTGGCCATGGTTTCCTAGGTTAGGGGAACTAAGTTTCTGACTGAGGCAACCAAGAACAGAGTCCACTGCATGGGGTCTAGAGAGGGAACAAGCTTTTAAATCTATAATACGTGCTTTAGCATTTGCTCCTGCTCTTGGGCTCCCAGATCCTTCAATCTGTATGTACATGAGTGTAAAGGAATAGCCAGTGGAGTGGTAACACAGAATTTAGGACCCCCTCAGAGACTGGTTGCATATTACTCAATTCAACTAGATCCAGCTGCAGCAAGAGCACCAGCCTGTATTAAGTCAGTGATAGCAGCAGCAACAGTACTAGAAAAGAGCTGCCCCCTTATCCTGAGACATCCTGTAACATTCCATGTCCCCCATGAAGTGGAAATACTGGTGAGACAGTGTGTGACCCAAGCTTTGATGCCACAACAGGCACATGGATATGAACTGATCTTCCTAATAGCAGATAATGTAATCTTAAAAGATGTCACACCTTGAATTCAGCAAGCCTAATGCCTCTACCTGATGATTCTGAACATCACCAATGTGAGCAAATTATACGTATCCCAAGTAAAGCATGGACTGATTTAACTGATGCCTCCTCACATAACTGAGATACAGTTCTATTTGCAGATGGCTCATCCTATTACCTGCAAGGCCAGCAATGATCTGGGTGTGCCGTGGTGAATCGGGGACAGGTGATAGAAGCACAACCACTCCCATCAAGGATGAGTGCACAAGGAGCAGAACTAGTAACTTTGCACATCTGGGAAAAGGGAAACGAGTTAACCTCTATCCGAATCAGACAGAGGTGCTCATTTTACAGTGAATATAATCAAACATCTGTATGAGACTTTGAGGATAGAGTGAAAATTACATACACTGTATTGCCCACAATCTTGAGGACAAGTAGAAAGGATGAATGGAACATTAAAAGAAAACATAGCAAAAATATGTACATACACAAATCTGAAACTGGTAGAAGCCTTAAATTTGTCTCTGTGGGATGTCTGGAATACTCTGAGACAACCCATAGGACTAACACGAGAAGAAATTCTTTTTGGGAGACACTTACCTATACCAGGGACTTATCCCAGCTAAGACCAGCCTGTTGAATGGAGATGAACGCTTGACCCAGTACACTATATATATGCAGAAAGGGTTCAAAGGGTGGAGAAAGTATGCACAATGGTATCAGCCCACACCACTTGAAATACGAGTACATGATATACAACCTTGAAGTGTTAATCAATATATTTTTACGAAAATACAAATTGAAACCTAAATGGGAGGGATCATTTACTGTCCTACTGTATTCTTAATTTGCTGTTAAAATTTTGTCTAAGGATAACTGTGTCACCAAATGGGATGAAAGAAACTTATCCAACACCAATTTGATGCGAATAAGCAGACACTTCTTTATTCAGGCTCTGGGAACATGGGGGATAACTCCTCTGAAAATGTGTTCCCCTTAACAAGCAAAACCCATCAATTTTATATACTTTTTCTGCTAAATCATCGTTTTATAAATTCTTTCACATACTATGCATACTATTCTTTTGCATACTATACATACTATGCCCTCTCTCAAATTTAACCTTTACAATGATTGGTTTCAATAGTTATATAACTTATTCAATATTCTTATCCTAAAACAATCATTGGTTATTTCTTCTGAGTTCTACTGATTGGAAGCCCTGATATTCAAATCTAGATGGGAAGAGTAGAGGGATTCCAAGCAGCATAAGTGGTGGTCCATAGCTTCATGAAGAAAACATAAGTGTCCAGTAACTTCTTGGTGAGGTTTCTATGGTTGCATATTTCAAACACAGCACTTCCAACATTTCTATATCTTATATTTTACAATTTTTACTTATAATCTAAAAACTTATAAATAATTCTTTTATATCATTAAATTGATTATTTGATCAAAATATTTATAACAACTGGATACACCATTCTCATATCAAATGAGTAGTGAATGATCAACCAGTTGGTCAATAACTGACTTTTGAGAATATTTCGCTATTCTGTCTTGATAATAATTTCTACCTTATGATAATTTTGTTAGCCTTAATCCTGCTATGTTCATCACTTGCAATAATGTTATAAGGTGAATTGTTTAAATGCATTGAAAGTTTGTTTGGTTTTTTTCTTTTAGTATATTAGCACTGATGCTCAATTAAAACCAAGGGAGGACTGTTGAGGAATACAGATGCAGACTGAGATGTAGATTGAGTTTTGGGTGGGTACCTGGCCGTAAACTGCCAACCCTTTGGTTAACAAAGGGCACAAAAACTGATGCGCTCAGCCAGGTGAATGGACACTGAAAGACACAGCAGGAGCTGGAAACTGCCAACCTTTTGAATAAGAAAGGGCATGAAAACTGGTGGTGCCAGTGAGGTGGATGGACACTGAGACACAGCAGGGGCAGAGGACTCAGGAGGAAGAGTGAGACTTGTGAGCGATTAGACTGTAAGGGTCTAAAAGCCAGGGGTTCCTTTGTTGGGAGTCCCTCCTTGGAGGCACCAGCTCAGGCTGTGTCTCTGTTACTGCGCTGTGAATAAATGGCTTTATGGAATGAGACATCTGAGGCTCTACTCTGGGAAACTTGGGGTCAAACCAAGAAGGAAACCTGGTCTGACTTTGTGTGAGTGGGGTGTGGAGGGAGCCACACTCACTTGAGCCACCCACTTGTGAAGGAGTTCCAGTCCCAGCAGTTAAAGTCTCTGGCACTGGGAGTGTGACTTACAGAGAATCTCTTGAATGGTCAGACTGGGAAGTTTCCTTAACATAGTCTGAATCTATCTTCTTTTAGTCTAAAACCATTACCCCTTGTCCTCTTGCAAATGGCCCTACTGTTATAGATGAGTAATGTGATAGTTGGCTCTCACAATTAAGGGGTGAATATTATGTATATGTTAAGAGAAGTTTTGTAAATAATAATAATATTTCCCCTCACCCATACATTGTTATTATGGGATGCTCTTAGTAACAGGGACATTTGGGAGGGCCAGCTTGTTACTTTGGCAACTCCAGACCTCCAATCAGGATATAAGAAAGTGATCTTCACCACTGAACAGTGAATGAAGAGTCTAGTGACAAGACTTGGGGAGGTGCTAAAGATATAAAAGGCAGAACATCCATTTTGTAACTGAGCACGTGGCTTGCACGGAGGCTGGCACGGAGGCTCCCAGCGCTGAACTTTTCCCTTATTTAGTCCTTTGTTGTAATAAACCTTTAAAATTTAAAAAGTGAGCATCGTTTCTCACACTACTAAGAAGTCTGTCCTCATCTTTCCTATAAGCCCCCTTTAAGTATCAAAAAGCTGCAAGCTTGTCTCCCTGACACCTTCTCTTCTCCAGGCTGAACAACCCCACCTCTCTCAGCTTGTCTTCATAGGAGAGGTGTTCAAACCCTCTGATCAATTGTGTGGCCCTCCTCTGGACCCACTTGTGTCCCACTCCTATATGGAAGGGAATACCCAAGATTTGTAGATACCTGTGGTCAAACAAGACCAGCAAAAGCCAAAAGGATCCCAAAGAAAGCTCACAACGTTTTATTAGCAAACTACACACTTGGCATGGAAACTGGTGTATGTTTTGCCCCTATCTTCTAATAATAAGAAGAATAAATGAAAAGAGGGAAGACAGAGAGTGAAAGAGAGATCAGATCAAATAGGAGAGGAATGATGGTCACCAGTCCTGGGTCCAGCATCGATCCAGCCAAAAGGGTGTCCAGGGTCTTGGGAGTATCACCCAGGCTTTGTAGGGGCTCCTTTTTTAGGTAAGTTTTCCCTGCCCTGGGATTAGGTTTCTCGCTCTTCATATAAATGAGTTAGCATGCGCAGTCCTTTCTTCTGGGCCTTTCTGGAAATGGGTCAAGGGGCTTTGAGGGACTTTTGGTGGTCTCAATTCCCCTCTATTGGTCTTTCCCACTCCTTGACCCCATTTCTGTGCTTCTGCTGTCCTTTATGTTGAGCAGTGACCATGGACCACAGCAGGAAAATTTGCTCTAGAAAGGTGCTGCCCTACCTTTGTACAACCCTCCTTTCCAGACACATCCTGTTCTAACTTGCTGGCTTGAATGCCCATTGGTGTTTGAGGCATAGCAACGCATTAACTCCTTACTGCTCAGACCTCTACACTGCTCTAACAGGTCAACATGTTTCTTGTGTTGATGACCCCATACCTGGACACAGCACACCAGGTGGGGTTTCACAAGAGTGGAGTGGAGTGGAGTGGCAGAATCACCTCTGTCAACCTACTGGGCACACTTCTTTGTATCAAGCACAGAATATGGTTGGCCTTTTGCGTGGTGAGAGAATATTGCCAGCTCATATCAAAGTTTTCATCCACCAGTACCCTCAGGTCCTTCTCTGCAGGGCTTCTCTCAATCCTTTCCTTCCCCAGCCTTTACTGATACCAAGGGTTTCCCCATCTCAAGAGCATGACCTTGCACTTGGCCTTGTTGTACCTCGTAAGGTTCACATCAGCCCACTTCTCAATCTTGTCCAGGTCCCTGAATGGCATCACATCCCTCAGACATCAGCCACACCACTCAGCTTGGTGTCATGTGCAAATTTGCTAAGGGTGCACTTGATCCCACTGTCTATGTCAGTGATGAAAATATTAAGAAGCACTTATTTGTATATGGACCCCTGAGGGGCACCAATCATCACTAATATCAATCCAGACATTGAGCTGTTTACCACTACTCTCTGGATGAGACCATCCAACCAATTCCTTATTGATTGAATAGTCCATTCATCAAATCCATCTGTCTTCAATTTAGAGAAAAGGATATTCTGGGGAACTCTGTCAAAGGCCTTACAGAAGTAACCTTCCCCTTTAAGGCTGGGACAGTGCACAGTGCCACATATTAATCTCCTGCACACATTCCTAGATACTGTGCTGTCTGTTGACCTCGTCTTGTTACATAGCTACTTGTCTGAAGAGTTCTAACTGGGCACACTTGTGTAGCTATGGCATCCACCACTGCCTTCAGCAGCTAGGGGGACAAGGGGGACTTCCAGATACTGGAGTTCCATGCAGCCTGAGGTCTGGACACCTATAGTCAATCCTTTAGAATTCTGGGAATTCTATTTGGGTGGAGATGTCAGCATAGATAGTCTGTAGTGCTTCTGTTTGAGTTACTGCCTTGTAGTTGCAACAGATGGACACCATTTTCTATCAGCAGATCAACTTGAAGTCTCAGGACAGAACAGAAAGGGACAGCAGGTACTAGCAAGAAAGGAAGGAAGAAAAGGGGCCCAAATTCAGGCAATAGAATTGTTTACAGCACAATCTGAAATTTTTAGGTCCTTCAGTTATAACTAGCAATTATTTTCTTGGCACATGCCTATAATGTAACGTATGGGAAGAATAGCAACTACTATGGTAAGTAAACCTGCTTCCTCCTTGGGAGTCTATGCCTGATAATGCAAAACGAACACCCCCAACTCCTATTGACTTAATCTGAAATAAAAGGCCCTTTGCGCCTTGCAAGTTTAGCTGGTAGCATTATATTTTTAGATCCTGTTCTGTACTAGAATAACCGTTCATTGAGTTTCTGAATTAATTATTGTGTGGGTTGTAAGCTAAGTGGAATGCTTTCTTTTAATAATTTCCTTTCACTCTAGATGTAAAATTGTTCATTTTCTTTCAGATGCTTCAGGCATGCTCAGTCCAACATCTACCGGTACCATATGCAGCGTTCCCACCTCTGATTTCTAATGATCCATTCCTTTTGCATCCTCCTCACCTTTCTCCACATCACCCGTCTCACCTGCCACCTCCAGGGCAATTTGTTCTCTTCCAAGCACAGCAGCCACATGCAGTAAGTAATGCTTATTATCCCCTCTTCTAAAATATTTGGGTGTTGATCAGCAAATAATACTCTTGTCCTCCTAATAACATTCTGGTTGAGAGAATAAATGGATCTTATTTAGAGTAAGTAACAGGGTTTTGTAGTAGTGCTACCTGAGCAAGACTAAGTCTGAAGAAAAAAAAAGAGTATTGTTTTGAAATTAATTTTTTATTCTTTTACTATTTCCTCAGCTGTTGCCCACTCTTTCTTGGAGACCTGTACTCCTATCAGTCTGACAGAAGTTTGCTTTATGTATTGCTTCTGCAGGTGATGTTCTTCCAGAAAGTAAGAGAGTATAGACCTAAGCGTAGTGCAGCAGTGGTTCAGAGAAAAAAACTTTGTCGAGAGACCAGAAAGCACAAAGCATTATTTCTATTGCATGCTTCTACCACATTAATTCACAGTTTATTTAAAGTGAGTATCCCCTCGAACACTAGTGTGAAAAGTATTATTTAAACCTTCTACAGCCTACTGGAATCTCTTTTCTCCCTGCTTATGGAAATTATTGACTCTTTTCACTTAAACAAACTTGTGTGAAAAGTTAATGCCTTCATAATAGGGTTTATGCAAATATGAAAGAAGATGCTATTTTGAACACAAAGGAAAAAAATTAGATTTTGCAATTTCTACTTATTAATCTTCTGCCAGAGGTTAGTAGTATCTACTTACTAATCTTCAAGGCACATTTGTTTCTTTGGAGCTCTACCAATATTTCATTAATACAGAAATATGTCATTTCAGCATTACTGACAAATACTGCTCAGACTGTTTTGAGCAGTAACAAATACTGTTGTGTTAAATATCAGGTGTTAGCACTACTGTAATAATTTCATTTTAGTCATGGGGGAACAGTTCCACATAGTTTTCTCTGATAATAAGGATGTTTTCCCTCAGAAAATGTCAGAGCTTCTTTCTTAACTTAGATTGTTAATTTAGCTTTAGGAATAGGCTCCCTTGTTAACTTTTAGCTCTGTTTGATTATCGGCGATGGAGAGAGAGATGGGGAGACTGACTGGTGGTCAGAATCCGAATTTATTGTGGACTACATGTGCTTATATACTATTCTAGGAAGGCTAGTAATTTTTTACTACAATGATTGGGTTAATCATCACGTAAACAAACTTATACATTTTGCAACATCTCTTGCTTGCAGAAGTTGATTCAATCTTCTTTCCTGTCAGCCAGTGTTAATTCAATCTTCAAAGCTCTGTTTGTTCTTGCCAAGGCATCCTGATTATCAGATCTCTTATGCTAATCAGGTCCAAAGTACATCTCCCCCTTCTCTTTCAATCAAAAAATACACTCTTAAGTAACTTGTCTATTAATTTTTCACATACTGTAAAACACAAGGAATAACTATAAAAATACATAATATAATGCCTAATATATATATAAGCTTATTTTAAACTAAA
>VZSE01002070.1:132598-189354 GCA_013398275.1 Promerops cafer | reverse complement strand
TCGTCCCCCTCAGACCGCGCGTTAGGCGCCTCATCAGCCCGTCAGCGCTCCTCTCATCACCGCCCTCATCAAACCCCCTCCTCATAACCCCCTCACAGCTCCCTCATCACTCCTCAATCATCTTCCTCACAGCCCTCTCATAACCTCCGCACAGCCCTCTCATAACCTGCTCACCACCCTGCTCACATCCCCTCGCAATCTTATCATCACCTCCCTCACAGCTCCTTCATCACCCCCCCCATCACTCCCCTCATCACCCCCTTCACATCCCTCACAGCCCCCTTCACACAATCACAGAATAGGTCAGGTTGGAAGGGATCACAGTGGTTTCATCTCCCTGCTCAAGCAGAATTATGCAGAGCACAGGGCATGGGATTGTGCCTAGACAGTTCTGGAATATCTCCAGCGAGGAGACTCCACACTCCCTCTGAGCAATCTATTCAGTGCTCGGTCACTGCCCAGTAAAGAAGTTCTGCCTCATGTCCAGGTGGAACTTGCTGGGCATCAGTCCCTGTCTGTTCCTCTGGTGCCATTGCTGGGCCCCTCGAGCAGAGCCTGGGCCCTGCTCTGAGCCCTCCCTGCACTCAGGGNGGTTGGAAGGGATCACAGTGGTTTCATCTCCCTGCTCAAGCAGAATTATGCAGAGCACAGGGCATGGGATTGTGCCTAGACAGTTCTGGAATATCTCCAGCGAGGAGACTCCACACTCCCTCTGAGCAATCTATTCAGTGCTCGGTCACTGCCCAGTAAAGAAGTTCTGCCTCATGTCCAGGTGGAACTTGCTGGGCATCAGTCCCTGTCTGTTCCTCTGGTGCCATTGCTGGGCCCCTCGAGCAGAGCCTGGGCCCTGCTCTGAGCCCTCCCTGCACTCAGGGACACACAGGGATGAGGTTCCCTCTCAGTTGTCTCTTCTTGAGGCTGAATAGCCCCAGCCCCCTCAGCCTTTCCTTGTAAGAGAGATACTCCACTCCCTTCATCATCTCCATAGTCTCCACTGGACTCACTTCAGGAGCTCCATGTCTCTCACAGAGCCCAGACCAGGACACAGCACTCCAGATATGCCTCAGCAGGGCTGAGCAGAGGTGCAGGATCACCTCTCTGACATGCTGGCAATGCTCTTCCTAATGCACACAGGATTCTTTTCACCTTTTTGGCTTCAGGGGCTTCTAAACAGCACAGTCCCCTTCACCACTCCCTTCACTGCTGGGGCCACCCTACATCCCTGCCCTGCTTCCCAGCACAAAGTCCTCCTCTTCCTCTCGGTCTGGAGGGTAAGTCCATGAGGAAAGGCTAAGGGAGCTGAGGGGGCTCAGGTTGGAGCCTTTCACAGAAAGGGTGATTACACAGTGGAATGGGCAGCTCAGAGACAGTGGAGTCTCATCCCTGGAGGGATGTTCAGCAAAGACTGGATGTGGCACTTAGTGCCAGGGTCTAGCTGACATGGTGCTGTCCGGTCACAGGTTGGGCTGGATGATCTCAGAGGTCTTTTCCAACCTGGTTAGGCCAATGTCATTGACATCATGCACGTGTTTGTGGGCTTGTGCACTGCTTTTGAAGAGTTTTATAGGGTAGGGGTCTTTTTTGTTGGGTGGGTTTTTTTTACTTCAGATGCATGTAGGAAAGTGCTCCAAGCTATATCAGGCTGCCACTGTTTAGGTTTCTGTGGGAAACTCAGAAATGAGTGAAACAACTACTTACAACTGAAGCAATTTAAAGAAAAAACCCTGACCCTGAGGCCAAAAGGACAAGTAAACATGGTCTGGTTTTGATGAAAATCAGGGAATATAACACAGCAGGGCTCTCTGAAATGAAAATACTCCCTCTTCCTTGCTGCAGACATCCTTTTATGAGTGGTTCCAAATGAGCTGTTTCAGCCAAGCTCAGGACAAAATTAGCCTGAAAAGAATGTCAAGTATTTCCAGGAGTCAGCTTTTGCCTAGCATCTTTCTCATGACACAGAAAGGGAAAATGAGCCAGATCATGAGCATTAAAGAAAAAACATGACATCTGAGTGTATAAACAAGTATATATCACATTTTAATATGGTATTTTATCTGCTTCACCATACTTTAAGGCAGGTGCTTCCATTTTTTTCAACTGCAGAACCAGGAACGTACAAGTCATAGTCGGAATTTCCTTGAAGCAGGTGCAGTGTTATGCTGATAAATGGCCCCATGATGCTCCCCATAAAAGGAGATTTTTTTTTTTTAATAAAACTCAACCCTCCTGCACCCCCAGGTTTAAAGTACTTAATAATAAGAGGAGGTTCAGGACAGAAAGGAAACATCAGCCTTAGAGTCTGAAGTCTTTTCCAATAAAAATTCAGAAAATAACTTCCATGAGAGTGAATTATCCTCATCTGTCTAATGTATCGCTTTTTTTCCACTTCCTTTGTAGAGTTACGTGCTAAGAAAGAAGGATAAAGGATAAAAGGAATTATAAATTTTATCTGATGTAGCAGTTTTTACTTTTTTAAATTCTGCCCCAAAGCTAAGTGTGCATGAACAAGAGGTGAGAAATAAAATGCCGATAGTGTACATGTTTACAGAGCATTGAGGGAGCTCCATGTAGCCTTCTTTCTGGCAGCTGGCCAAATCTCATTCCAGTTCATATTCACTTATGCTGACATAAAGCTGCCTTTGCCCCTCCTTTCAGCCTAGAACAGGCTGGAGAGCAAAGCCCTGGTTCTTGGTTCTTACGCTGTGGACAGGTACTGGCTTTGTGAAATTCTGTTTTATTTCAACGTGCCTTGATGACTCTAGCTAGGGCTAGAGTCATCAAAGTTTCTCAGCAGCCTGAGTACAAAACCTGAGTTTCATCCCGAGCCCGACTGCTCCGATGATAACGCACCAGCATCCGCTGGTCCTGTGCCTCAGCCTCCATCCTCTTTCCAGTACCAGTGAGACAAAAATGGGATGGCTCCTGAGGAAGCCCTGGTGGCTGCTGAGCCTAAGTCTCTTTCTTCGTGGGTGACTGCCCGTGATGCTGCTGAATGCCTCACCTGCAGCCTGAGCAGTTTTCTGTCTAAAGCTGGGCTGTGGCCCGTGAGGTGTGTGGCACTGGCGGTTGTGTCTGCCCCACGCTTTGTTGACTTTGACAAGACTGCACAGCACTGAGGTTTGCAGAAGTGCAAGAGTCTGCTCATGTGTGACTCCGAGCAGCATGGGGACCCATATTTAGCACTCTCCTATGAGTTGGCAATTGTAGTACATGTAAAGAAAATACATCTGTGCCAGGGTATTGACTATTTTCACTCAACTGTTAAATCACGTGACTACTTAATTTCTTTTCTCTATGCTCTGTGTCTGGTGGCATGTGCTAAATGCTTATTTACTGAAAATTGCCTTCTAAATCACCTACAATGAGTTCCTTCCTCATTTTCCACTTCAGTAAAAGCTGAAAAATTTAATGAGCCATTTTCTTTTGGATATTAGTCAATAATTGGTATTTATGCAGTCCTTTGGAAATAGTTTTGCTCATATTCAGACAGATATACAGGGAACCCTGGCTCTTGCTTTTTATTCAGACTTTCCTTTCAGTTCCAGGTGTAGAGAATTGATATTCTGACTCTATGGAATTATAAAAGTGCATATTTGTTTCAGAGTATTTTCAAATCCAATTAGGTTCCCAAAAATAACACAGTCATCTCACAAATTTGTTCAACAAAACTTTTTAAAATGAAATATTAGCATTTTAAGTGTTTTATGATTGAGCTTAATGGAATATCTGAATTTCTACCTTGCTTTTGAGAGAGGAAAAGTTGTGACATACTTGCAGGTCAAGATAATATCTGCTGTTAATGTCAGTAACTGCTATAATTTTGTTTTACAAGAGAGATCATTGTATAATTCCTGCTATGCAGGTTTATAACACAAGATTAGAATGATACAATTTGTCACCACTACAGCTGATTTCTTTTCTCTTACAAAAAAAACTAGTAATAATGAGACTCTTTCCCTAGTACTGCTACAGTGAACATTTCACTTGACCTTTTTTGCCACTGTGGTCATCTTAAAATTACTCCAGTATTTCCAAATAAAGAAACTTAAACCAGGAACTTTCAAAGCTTCTCTCTAGAGTGCAAAAAATAAAGGAACTGACTTCTTTTTTTCCCAAAGAAAAAAAGTGTTAGCTGTTGCCACACAGTGGTTTCATGCACTTTTGAGTGGCACATGCACTGTAATAATTGTACATTCCCCTTTAACCAAATAGTTTGCTCCCAAACATTCCAGCTGAGTTGGTTTTTCATACATTTAATTCTCTAATGCATTTTTCATTGCAGCAACTTCTTGCACAATGATATCTGTAAAAATTGACTGGAATAAAGCAGCCTCTAGCACTAAGGAGCTAAACAGTCTGGATGGTAAAATTTCACCTTTTCTTTTCAGCAGCAGTTCTTGCCAGATAACAACAGTACTGAAAAAATAGGATTGTGTTGAGAAGTTTAAAAATTATTTGGATGAGCAAACTCCCTCTGCTGGTATGAAGCAGCAGCAGATATATTTCATTTAAAAACATTCAAACTGGGAAAATATTAATTCAACACACACAGTTCTTTTCCCTTCACTGCATAATCAGTGAAGAGTGAATCTGTTTATTCCACACAAGGAGACAGGACTCCTATTAAAAAAAATAAGGGGGAAAATATAAAACCACAGAGCAGTTTTTTTTGTAAATAAAAGTTGTATCAAAATGTAGATTTTCAAGATAGGGGAAAAGTAAGCTTGCATACTAATATTGAGCTTATCTTTTTTTTTTTTACCTGTTGTGGAGGTGGCTGCATGGAGTGTGTCCAGAAAAGGGAACGGAGCTGGGGAAGGCTCTGGAGCACAAGTCTGGTGAGGAGCAGCTGAGGGATTTGGGGGGGCTCAGCCTGGAGAAAAGGAGGCTCAGGGGGGACCTTCTGGCTCTGCACAACTCCCTGACACGAAGGGACACCCAGGTGGGGGTTGGACAGAACAAGAGGAAATGGCCTCAAGCTGTGCCAGGGGATGTTCAGACTGACATCAGGAAGAATTTCATCAGTGAAAGGGTTGTCAGACCCTGGAATGGGCTGCCAAAAGGCTGTGGAGTCACCATCCCTGGAACTCTTCAAGGAAGACTGGATGTGGCACTCAGTGCTTTGGTTTAGTTGACATGGTGTTGTCCAGTCAAAGGTTGGACTCAATGATCTTGGGGGTCTTCACCAACTTTAATGATTCTCAGATTCTATCATTATTCAAAGAAGCCAGCAAACTTTGTTTTTCCTGTTCTTCCTACCCGCTGCAGACACTCCATTAGGGACATCCTAGCAGCAACACAAGGTCACAGGCTGGACCCTCTGGGTACAGCACAGCTCCCTCCAGCCAGGCCAAGAGCAACTGGTCAGAGCCTGTCTTGCAGATGACTGCTAAAGGAGGGTGAAAAGCTGTAACCAGCTGGATGCAGCAAGGATCACCAGAATACAGCCAGTGATACTAAGGGATTTGTGGGGCTCTTTTTCAGGCTGTTGAAAGAATCATGTCCTAGTGCCATATTTTTCAAACCATGGAATGTGGGTCAGTGCTGATCTATAAGAACTCTATAAGAACTGGTCTGCAAGTAACTGCTAATGGCTTTGTAAACCAACATTTTGCATTCTCACTCATTTGGCAAGCAACCAACCAAAATGAGGGAAATTATATGAACGCTGGAAGTTTATCCTGGTTTGATTTGTCTTTAACTGGAAACTGTTGTGACAACACCGCAAACATGGTTTGTTTTTTATTGGTTAAAATCTTAGTTGGAAAAGTGGAGGAACATCAGCCAGCGGAAACAAATTCCTCTGTCCTTTGTTCCAACCACTCTTGGTCTGTTTCCTCCCTTATTATCAACCTCCTCAGTCACGTTCTCTTTGCTATAATCATTCAGCCTTGACTAGTGAGTACTGTTCCTTTTCCTTGTGTCATTTCTTTGCCACATGCCAAAAGCTCAATTTTGCTGGGCTGAGAACAAGACAGGGAGCCGGGACAAGTTTCAATTCTGTGGCCTCATTGCGACATATGAAAATGCTTCCTTCAAATGGACCCCATGTTGATTTAAACATTGTTGTAGATGACAGCTTATCCTGTACTAAATATTTTAAAAGTTCTGAATGAAGTATTAGAAATGTCACTTGTGCACAGGTATGAAATAAAGTATTTGTAACTGTTGAATCTTGAAAGAAAAGAGCTGGGGGAGAGGGAGAGGGAGATGTTTGTGAAAACCAGACTAAGTACAGGCGATGATTAATCATGTTTCTGCCATGAGGCCATTACAGCAGCAATCTGAAAGAGGAGTTGCCTACCCTGATGACAGCTATTACATTTTTTCTTTGACCTCTCTTCTGAGGATGCAATTCATTTATACTGGGCTATTACAACTAATTAAAACACAAATGCAAACAGCAGGGAGTGTGTGGAGCATCTCCATCCACATTATGCTGATAGAAACCAGTTCACGTGGACATGCAGTCGTTAACAGTACAACCATATGTGTAGCTGTGTGTTTCAAAGATATTCTGTTTGCATGCAGGAGAGTTTTTATCTTACAGTTTGTACATCACACTGTACTTTAGAAGAAGAAGAAAAAAAGCAAACTGTGCTTTTTACTGGCTTTTTTTTGCTTCTCTTCTCTAATAAACAACCATCTACCTCCTTCCTTTCTAGGTACATTTGGCATTTTGCATTCATATTATGTCCCTTTGGCAGCCCCTGTTTGGGATTTCCTTATATTAACATTTAGCACAAAGGAATCTCATCTTCAGGGTCCAATGGGCTAATGGTTTCCTTCAGCATCTGAATAAATCAACAGCTGTGGCCTTCAGCCATTTTGTCTTTCCAAAATAAAAGTAACGGGAAGCTGCTTGTTGTTGTAGCAGTTCTCATGCATGCTCTGTGAGCAGAGTACAAAGCTTATTTTCTGCAGAGATGACTTCACACAAACTTACAGCATTAAAGATGTAATTTTCCCCTCACTCCATCAGTAACAGTAATGTAGCCCAACTTGAAGTGATCAGAAGATACAAAGTTTGCTCAAAAGTCAGTGAGTTTTATTAAAACATTCGATACATAAATACTTGTATCACAGTAAATGCACAAACATTATATATGTGCCTGCATTTCTGTGCCACAGGCAGGATGATGGTATCAACTGAAAGTGCTTTTTTATTCAAAGACAGTCACTGATACGTGTACAGGCCCTTTGTGCTGGAGGTGTGCTTGCCAACAGCAGCTGAGGCACTGACACAGCAACTGGAATGTGTCACTCTTTGACACTGAACTACTTTTCCTGGCTCTCTCCCTCCCATGCTGGTTCTGGTGCTCATCTGATGGCTGTGCTCAGTAAGTTGTTTCAACATCCGGCAAGAAAATTTAAAGCAGGGAATTGTTAGTCTTTAGGGCGGTGTGGACTTGTAGATGAACTATGTCTGACTGGAATTTTTAAAATTCCAAATAAAACCAGTCTATCACCAAAAGGCTGGATTAGGTGCAGAAACTCTGCACAAACTACCTGCACGTAGGGAACTATTTTAGGTGTGATTGTCTTGGGGAGTGGGTTTTGTGGTTTTGTTGTGGATTGTTTTTTAATGGAAGTACAGCAAAGACACACCCTGAACGCTCCAGGACACAAAGACAGCGTTTTCTCTTGGGAGCCTTTAGGAGAAAGGGTTGTTAAGTTACCTGTAAGTTTACATTTTTCTGTATTGATATGCCATGAACAGGGTGCTCCCATCAATACCCCAGGCTTCCACAGAGAGGCCAAGACAAAGCAGTGCAAACACACTTCATGCCTTAAGCTCAGCACAAAGCCTCTTCTCTCTTGGTCCTCCAACAATTGTCATTAATTTTCTTGAAACCGGCAGCCCTTTTGTGAGTGCTGTTCAGCCGCTTTTGAGTTTATAAATAGCATTCCCAAAGGGCAGTCATTCTGTACGTCTGTGGAATTGCCAGTTGACCAAATACCCACTGTTAGAAAATTCTATAATAAAACACTATTTCCCCTGACAATTACACACCCTCACCTTCAGTTATACCAGCTGAACTCTGTGTGCTTCTAGAGTCAATAGATGCTTCTGTGAAGTGTATAATTATTTCCAGCAAGCTACTAAATTTTACAAAATAATGTTTCCTGCACTTTTGGTTCTGAAAGTTATTATGTAAATAACAACTGACAAAACCATTAGGCATTACTACAAGGAAAACATTGCCCAGTTCTAGAAAGGACACACATTTCTTCCTGCTTGGCTCCAGAAAAAATAAAACCCTATAGATTATTTTTTTCTCTTGTCAAAAAAGACAGAATTATGATTGGATCTATTAAATATGATATATTTTCAATTAGAAGTGTATGCTCTCCTCTGAAGAAGGGCCCCTTGGCAGCACTTTAAAGGTTTTCACTGATTATTTTTTGTTGTTGTTATGCAGAGTAAGAACTTAGATGTTTATCTACATTCCTGCAGGCTTGTATATCCTCTCCCTCGGGGCACTGATGCCTGCTGCCAAGAATACACATCAGGTTTTCTAGAGAGGCAGCAAACTGAGCCAAACAACAGACTGAGCAGTTCAGAAGCACCTGATTGCCTTATATTTTGCCTCCTAAGAAGTTAACGTATTGGGGATTGTTCATTTTACCACACTGTATTCTCTCCCACAAAAGCAGCAGAACATGAGTTTTCTGTTTCACCCATTGGCTTCAAGTGTAAATTTTGACTCTGTATTCCCATTTTACCTGTTACCAAAATCTCAGCCTGAAGGAGGAAAAGCAGCTCCTGTTCTGCTTTCAGAGCCAATGAAATTAGAGATGCAAACAGAAGGTTGGATTTACGGCCTGACAAGTAAAATGTTTCTGAATTCCCATTCTAAGTGGGATGGTGAATTGAGATTATTGCTACTTCTCCTGATAAATGTGCAAAGAACTGCAAGGGTTTTTTTGTGTGCAGAGGAAAACACCACAAAGCAATTAATACGGAATAGTTTGTTGCATTTTTGGACTTGCATTTGCCCATCGGAAAGTGCAGAGGGGGATGTGTGACAGAGAAGGGGAAGTGCTCCAGCATGTTACCCTGAGTTGCCAAAAGTGTATCATCAAAGGTATTTGCAAATCTGAGTATTTTTTCTAAGGAAGCATCATTTAACTAACTCAGCTGATTTGTGAGTTGATTACCCACAAATTTGGGCATGGGTAACACATACTTATCCTACCAAAAGTTGAATCCTTTAGCTGGCATACTCCCAGAAACACCCATTCAGAGAACAGTTTGCAGACACCATGTTTCCTATTCTTTTTCACTTCTCCATCTGCGTTATTTCCAGCCCAGACTGGAAAATCAGCATCTCTTCTTCTATCTAATTTGTCCTTATGCTTTGGCCCTTCACATCAAATTCTTTCTTTTACAGAAATTCATGTTAATAGTTATTCCTATAACTATTAGTTATATAATTACTAATAGTTTTTCCTATGTAGCTCCTGCTGCATTCAGAAACTCCCAGTCTCCATTCATTACCTTTTGTCACAAACAAGAGGGAGAACAATAGTTTTGTTTAAACACACTGGTCTGCTGAAGATCATACTTTTTCAGAGTGAGGTCCTAGAATATAGAATTGGTCTGATATAAGGGCAGACAGCAACACAGGATTGAAGGGAGGAAATTTCTTATTTCAGCCATTTTTTCCACCATAGAATCAGAGCTCTGTCATGTGAAATCAGAATTCCAAAACTTATTCTTGTTCCAATTAGTAATTAAAGCAATTTGTGCAATGAATATTCTAAAAGCCACTTGCTTCTGGGGAAAGAAAAATGGCTTAAACATTCCATGTTTTTCTTTCAGTGTTTATGTTTGTCTCATGACATGTCAATAAAGACCACATTTAGGGAGTTTAGTTCTTTTAAAACAGTTCTCTGACATCCCAGGTGACTTCTCTGTGGTCCCATTTCTTCTCAATGAGCAAAAAAATCCAAGTGTCATTGACTGGAATATTCTTTCGGATTTTAACATAAACAATGAGGAGAGGCTCATTTCATCTGCTTTTAGGTGCATGTTTCAGCTGCTCTGCTGATGCAGATTCACTTGACAATCTGTGGAAAGGAAGAAGCAGGCACTGATGGGAAACAGTTCATCAGATCCTCAAATAAGTGCCTGAGTGATAAAAACCCTGGAGAGGTGCCAGCATCTTTCTGGTGGTAGTGGAAGGAAAACATACAACCACCTTAGACTTGATGACTAAAGTTTGATAAAGCAAATGCCACCATACAAATTCCTTTTGCAGCATCCCTGTGTTAGTTTTGCCTTTACGTTCTGCTAAACCTCTGTTTTCCTTGCAAACAAAATCAACAGTGCAGTTTGGACAATCCAGAGTTAGATTTAGTTCATGACTAAAACTTACAAGCAGCACTGCTCAGAATCAATGGTGGTGGATGTGCTTAGACTGGAAATTAGAAAAGAGATATTATGGCAGAGCACTGCCATGATGTCCGGGAACAACATTCATACAGGAGTTTGGAGAGAAGTGACATTAATGGTTCTCAGGATGACACTTGTTTCTTTTATGTAATGGACTATTATTCAGTGATTTTCTTTAGTAGCAGGAAAAAGGACTTGGTTACATTATGCCCTAAGTTCGTATATTAACATACACACATATGTGTGCGTGTGCTGTATGTACACAGCCATTTTTTCATCTTCTAGAAGTCCTGGGCACAAGGGTCAAGTTCTTACCAGTCCATGGAAAACAAAGGGCATAGGCATCTGTGTACCTTTATAGGCTGATCCAATGTACAGCACGGCTTTCACTTTTCCCTTTTTGCCTCTGACATCCAAACATCCAGGACTAACTCCAACACAGCACCCAGGTGCCAGAGCAAGCTTAGCAGTGCCAAATCTGAGTCCTGGTGACAGCAGTCATGGTAAAGATCTCAACGAGCTGGGCAGTCTGAAGTCTGAAGTCATAGCATGGAAGGATGGAATTGTTTAGATTGGAAAAGACCTCTGAGATCCAGTCCAACCCTTCACCCAGCACTGCCAAGTTCACACAACCACTAAACCATGTCTGAAAAGGGCCATATTCACTCATCTTTTAAATATCCCCAGGGATGGTGACACAACCCCTCCCCTGGGCAGCCTGTTCCAATGCTTGACAGCCTTTTGGGGAGGAATCTTTTTCGTAATATCCAATCTAAACCTCCCCAGTGCAACCTGAGGCCATTTCCTTTTGTCCTGTCACTTTCTATTTGAGAGGACAAAGCACTCTCACGTGGCTACAACCTCCTGTCAGGGAGATGTAGAGGGAGAGAAGGTGCCCCCTGAGCTTCCCTCTTTCCAGGCTGAACACCCCAAGCTCCCTCAGCTGCTCCTCATCAGACTGGGTTTATTAATTGTTGTATTCCACAGCAACCCGGGGTGGGTGCTGTGGGAGGAGACCACCACATAGCCTCCTCCACCCCCTGGGTACAGTGGCTCTCTGCCTTTCCTGCCTTGTTCTTGAAGGTTCTTTCTTGTTTGTACCCCCATAGGTTCCCAGTTAATGTATTCCTACCCTCCCGCTCCTGTTGGGAGAGCACTGTAATCCCCTCCCCGATCCTCCTCCTTGCCCTGAAACTACTGGACCCCTGACCCTCAGCCACACCTCCCCCTCGACCTTAAAACCCTTGGACCCTCTGAGATCTGGGCTTTTTCTGGTCCCTGACCCACGGAGGTGATAAACCCCGTTGTGTTACACCGAGACAGTCTGTGCCTCCTTCTCTCCCGCTCTCGCCGCTCGTACCGCGCACGGTGCAGCCGCCCGGCGCCCCGGGAGCCGCGCGCAGGGAAAAAGCCGCCCCGGGCGGCCCTGCCAGGACCCGACGCAGGAAAGCGGTTGCGACAATTAATGGGTTATCACCGTCCCACTTTCCCTCTGTTTCTTTTCCCCAGGAGGAACAGTCTTCAGATTGACAGAAGGGCATCCTTAAAGGGGCAGATAGAGGCACAGACCTGCAGTAATGACTACAACGCTCTCCTGCTCTAAAAGGGGAAAAAAAAAAAAGAAAAAAAAAGCTGAAATCAAGAGCTGAAATCTCTCAGCTTTGGCTGTCATCCCACAACACTGAGTTGCCACCCCAGCCCAGGAACAGTGCTGTTTGACAGCTGCTGATTAACCCCTGTGCTCGAGCAGCAGTGATAGGTGCCATACACAAGCCAGACACTTAAATTGTCTCCACTTGTGCAAGCTGTGGCCGAGAGTATCTGTTTCTGTGAGGTGCCAATCCAGCACCTGCCACAAGTGTCTAGTTCAGAGCAAGGGAACAAAGGGAAGTCCCAGTGACACATCTTCCAGCTGCAATCCCAAGGAAGTGTCACAGGAGGACGATAGAATGCCTCTTCTGCAATGAATGAGTGGGTGTTATTACATGACACATAAAATATGCACAGGGTTGAATTTCACCCCTACCAAAGACAGGAAAGAGACACAAAATACGTCTAATTTTACTACACTGTGGAGTTTTGCTCTACAAGGTCCTTGAAAAAAAGTTGTAGTGAGATGACTGTCATGACAGTATCTGGTAACAGCATTGTAACTTCCATTAGAAAATGTGACGCATGTGATGCAGTAATCTCATTCTCCTAGGCTGCATTTGCAAGGAGGAAGGGAGAAAAAAACAAGAGCCATTATGTCATTTTTACATGGTAAAATATATTTTTCTTTTCTTAGAAAATGAGATCTTTATTCCTTCTACTTATGTCAGTACAACAGCACTGCCCCATGCAGTCTCCTATTCCCCTCCTGTGTCACCTTTCATGTGTATTTGGGGTTTTTTCAAAAGCTTATTCTGCCTTTGGCCCTGTCATTTTTCTCCTTGTCCTCCTCACCTCAACATACACTATTCATTGTGGGGACTCGTAGGTCCCCCATTATCCCGAGGCCATGGACCCTATCAGAGTTTAAGTTATGCAGATCGTGAATATGTTAATTCTCGTACCCCAGTTGGCCCCGTTGGCCTGTCTATCATAACTGATTATAATGTTCCTAGAAGGTTCTGCTAGTTCTGTACCCTGGTTGGCTACAATTTGCCACAATATCCCCCCCTTTTCCCTGATTGGTCCCTGGTTACTTCACCCTCAACCCTATTGGACCCTGACCCTCAGCTCTGCCCCTGCCCCTCCACATAAAACCCTTTGCACCCGCAGACTTCCAGCCTTTGTTGCAGCACCTTTTGGCTGCCGCTCCTCTCCCTGTCCCCCCTCCTCAATAAACTTGGTTTGCCAGAGAAGCTCGCAAAGGTCCATTTCTCGTCCACCTGCGCCGTTGAACCTGCATTGCAGCCTGGTCTCTGCTTGCTCATCGAGGTTGCGCTCTTGTCCATCCAGGCAGTCGAGACAGGTCAACGCAACAATTCATTTTTGTTTAAATTGTGTATCTATTTTTATTTCTTTGTGTAAAACCGTTTACAAAAGAGTTGGTATCTAATCATGAGGTCTGTTCTGTGTATCTTGCCATTTGTAGGAAATGCTGACAATTTTTGTAATAAGCTTCAGGATAATACTTGTCTTTGAAACACCAGCTATTCACTTGCTGCCTTAAAACCCCCCTTAAGTCATTCCCCAAAGAGGTTGTAAGAGTCACAACTGTGTTGTAACTGCCTGTATTTTTGACTTTCTAATTTTGTAAGTCACCTAACTTTGTAAGTTACTTTCATAAAGTAATCTCCAGCCCCAATTTCAGACAGTCTGCACGTGGGAGCACAGCTTGATCCAAGCAGAAGTGGGGCAATACCAGAGGAGGAGAATAGAGAGTCTGTGGACTGGAAGGCAAAGGAGGCAAACCAGAGAAGTTGAAAAGACACGAGGTCAGGGAGGAAAAGGCTGATAAGGAGTTGTAGCCCACACAGCAAACAAACCAGGGAAACAAAGGCCTCATCCAGGAAATGAGCACAAGCGTTGGAGAGGAAACTTGCCTCACACAAAGGCTTTGTATCAGATCTGATCTGAGCTGAGCTTTGGAGACAAATGCCTGAGGCCTAAAGAAGGAGCTCCACTCAGAAAGCTCTAAAAGGGTGGCAGCCTGGAAAGAGGGAGCAAGCAGCTGGAGTCTGGAAGCAGGAAAAGCACCTAGGGAAATTGATTAATTTTTGTGTTTGAGGAAGCCATCTGGAAGATGTTGGATTTTCATTTAAGTTCTTCAGGGAGAAGAACTGTTAAGAGAGTTCTTCTTTGTTTAAGTTCTTCAGAGAATTTCTGTTAAAAAAAATAAAGAAAGTAAAAAGACATGAGAAAGGGGAAGAAATTACACAATTACTATGACACAAGAAAAACCTGAGCCAATTCACCAAGCCAAAACAGGCCTGGAGTGACTGGTCTGATCTTTCACAGCTTGTAGCTTTAGGGCATGAAAGTACATATTAAACAAGAGAGAGAAGGAATCATAGTAAGGAGGGTCTTAGGGGGAAATTGAGTCTTGGGGTAGAAATGATTGAAGAAGAAGAATAATGGCCAAAAAGGGACTGCTTACTAGAAGAGCCAGAAGAGAGAAGGAGCTCAAGCTTGGGTTGGCTAAAGGGTTGTTCAGAATTGAGTCATCAGCTTTTTTGATCCTGGGAGGATAGACAGCGCTCAGAGTCTGCCCTGTGGGGAGACACAAACCCTGAAATTACAGAATGAGACTTCAAATTGTTTTACTTTGTTTATTGCTTAATTTTGGGAGAAGTGCTCCTGGTCATTATATGCTATTTTTTATTTTCTCCACCTTTAACAAGTGCTGTCATTTTTAACACAGTGATTCATTAGTGTGATGGGAAAGGAAATTTTCTCAGGTTTCTGGGCTGGGGCTCAAACCAATCTTCACAACAGTCCTTCACCGGTAATCGAAGCCAGCCCTTATGGCTGCCATCCAGGGCCCTCCAGAAATACTATAGAAAAGCTGAGAGCACTCTAATGGTTTACTTGGCTGTTGGAAAAAGGCTGCAGCTGCATTAAGCACTGTGAAACACCTGTCCCCAAAAAACCTGCTCCCAAAAGTCCAAAATGTGGGAAATGACACAGGCCACAATTCTGCCCAGGATCAAACTTTATTCCAAGAAGTACAAGAAAACAGTACTAGTCCAGCCCAGGAAGAGAATCTACAGGACTTAATGGAAGAAGAGGAATCCAGCAACAGGCAGGTTTTAGAAAAACAGAGTTTAGCCCAGTAGGATCTGAAGGCTGTAGGTTACTTTTCAAAATAAAAACTAAAGCTTCTGAGTATTGTTTTTGCAAAGCGTAGTCAGCCTGTGACAGTTTATTGTTTTCCTGAGAAAGCTTTTTTGTGCCCTTGTGTTTTTTCTACAACAGATATTTATAGAAAATGTAGTCATAAAGTTGCTAAAAGCACTTCCTGTAAATTACATAAAGGTCTGTCTCCCTTCCAGTATCACAAGGACCTGTTCACAGCTTCCCAATACTTTTGAGACCTTTTTTTTTAACAGAGTAGAAGAGCTCTCTGACTGTTACCATACATTATCCATGTGCTCAAGGAAAACACTTGCCTCACTGGCCCAGAGTAGCTGGAGTAGTAACTGCAAATGGTTCACATTGTCAGTGGTGGTTTTGTTATTGGGATTTCAGATCTTTAAAATGTTTTCTTGAGCTGCTTTTTCTTCTGAAGTTATTTATTCAGATTCACCAGCATACTCTAGGTTGTTCATTTTCCCTGCACAAAAGTGCCTGTGATTGTGGCCTCTCTTGAATATCCATCAAGATATGGACAAGCACACATTCAAGATTGTGTGCTTCCACCTCACCCAATATTTTCACAGTAAAGTAGCTGTGCACCTTCTGTTTAGATCTATGTTCACCTTTATGGATGAGAAGACCCTGGCATATTCCCAGAAAAATTACACGGTTTAGAATACAGAACATTCTGAAATAAAGCTAAAGTGCCTCAGTTAATTTTTAGAATACAGAACATTCTGAAATAAAGCTAAAGTGCTTCAGTTTAATTCTAATCTAATCAAGCATTAAATGTTTGATTGCAGTGTTCAAGAGGAAAACGTGAGATTAAAGAATTGATCTAATCTGCATTGTAGTTTGTTAGAAAACATAATGTATTTTATTGGGCCTAAACATGCACGTTTGCCTGGAGTTCAAAAGAAAGTGAGATCCAAGCAAAAGGTTTAAAAATGTGAAGAGCACAGTTGCATAGTAAACAATCCCACGAGCTCATGCTGTGCCCTTTCTTTGCCTGCCTTTGATGTTGGAGCTCCCATTTTCATTGTACAGACTTGGTCCTGCTGCTTGTGAATTTGGTGGGAAGACCTCTCATCAACTTTGATTGTGCAAAAAAATGACTTTGGATTCTCACACGACTTTTTAGGACAATGAAGCGGTTTTGTACTTTTACTGTGTGATGGAATCCTAAACCCCCCTGTGTAGGAAAGAAATGGAAGCAGGGCTGTGTTGCACTGGCTTTCTGCTCCCAGGGACAGGAGGAGCTGCACCCCTATTTTCCATCTGCTGTGCTTTTTCCTCTCTTCACCAAAATGCCAAAACGAGACAAGCAATGGAGCAAAAAGGATCAGTGGGGGTACAAGGGAAGGAACAAAGGAAGGATGGGTGTAGAGGGCTGTACTGAGTTGAAATAGCACCATAAAATCTTAGGTTTAGGCTGTAAGGGAACTTCGAAGTCCAGTCCATGGCCCCTGCAATGAGCAGGGACATCCTGAACTACATCAGGTTGCTGAAAGCCCCATTCAACCTGACCTTGAATGTGTCATGGTGGTGGCAGAGAGGAGGTGGCTCTGATGCCTCCCACGCTGTGCTGATGTTGCAGCACCGTGTTTTTGAGCAGTGCTCAAAATGGGATACCACTTCCCAAAATTCAGTGTCACTCATTGTGGATATAATGCTGCCTCCTTCTTATCAAAGGTGTGTTATTAGTTCTTATGCAGAGAGTCATGAACACAAGATGTGTGATACACTGCCTACGTTTCTTAATTGCTAGAGAAAGATTTTGACACAAAGCTTCCCCCCAGGAAAGGAAGGAAAAATAACACAGAAAAAAACGGAAATAACTTCACTTGCCCAGCTTGCATCTTCCTCAGCTCCCTCATATTCAGAAAAGAACAACTTCCTTTGAATTTCACTCTGTCTCTGACTCAGATGCTTGCCAGTGGTCGCTCTAAAGGTGGTCTCCTCTAAATGAGCAATCCCTGACATAAGAGCCTGTGGCAATTATTAATTGAGGAGAAAGACCATCTGAGGCTACTCCCAAGAGCAGACTGATGGAGATTGGCCCTAATTTGTACAGATTGTTTGAGATTAAGGTTTACAGTGCTATAGAAGGGATTTCGAAAGTGCCAGTGGAGGCCATGTCCCAGCCCTGCCCTGGCTGCTGCCACTGTTTTCCCACAGGAGACAGAAAGTGATGGACCCAAGCAAGGAGCCCAGGGAAGTGTAAAATGTCTTGAGCAGGAGCTGCAGGCACCAGGGAATGGAGAAGCACTCAGAGGGTGGGAAGCAGAGGGGCTTTGAGCATTACACAGCTCATTATGGCTTCTACAATGTCTGGCAGCATCACACACTTCTAATTGAATTTGGAATTGAGGTGATTTCCCAACACACTGTTTTGCTCTTGAAACCTCTCCTTCAATTCCCCTTTCGCTAATTTATTAACAAATTAGTGTGTTTGCTGTAGCAGATGAAGCAACTTGCATTCACAGCTGCACAACAGTGGTTTAAAAATAGTAACAAGAAATGTAATAGCTCAAATACAGGGTGTCTACTTGGAAAGTAAACATGTCTTCAGTGTTAGCTCAGTTTTTAAAACAAACTCAGTAATTGCTTCCAGAGGTAAAATATTTGCAAGCTGTTATTACAGCATACATTTACTAAAGGGAAAGAAACACAGCTGTCTCTTCAGAGCAGGCAGACAGGAACAGAGAAAGCTGTGCTCCATAATTAATCTTCAAGAGCTGTCAGGTATCTGTACCTCTGACAACTCAACATTAAAACCTTACCCATGGAGCATTCATCCACGCTGCTGTTTCCCAAGCCAGCAAAAGAGGTTGTGAATTTGTTAATTAATTTCTGGGAAACACCATGGGTCTGTCTCCGAAAGCAAATATCCTAGGGAGATGTTACATGTCTTGAGCAGAGGATATAAACCTGCAAGTGATTTCGGGGTTCGAATACTGTGTATTCTTCAAAAGCAGTGGAAGGGGAGGGCCTGTGCCAGCTAGCTCATGTCCTTACACAGAGACATGCTTTTTCTTGAAAGTGGCTGTTTCACATCAGAGCCTGTGATCCTGCAGCTGCTAAAATTGACAGCCAGCTTCTTCACACCAGGATGAGTTGGATTGGGGACTGCCTGGAGATAACAGAGGCAGCACTTCACTTTCTAGAGATTTCTTTAGGGTTATGCAATAGGACATATTGCTGGTTTTTGTTGTTCACAGAAACATCCCTCACAGACAGCAGCGCTTTCGATCATTCAGTTTTAGTTCAACTTTTCCTGTCCTTGACATAATTTGGAACAATTTTGCACTAAAAATAACCAGGCAGGAAAAAATAACCAAAATAAAGAGCTCAAGCAAAACATAAATCTACATTGTTTTCCTTTCAAGGGATAATAATAGGGTGATATGGCAGCAGGCCACAGCAATAAATTGCCCCATGTCTACACTGCACACATGCTGCATCAGAATGGCACATTTCTGTTCACAGGAGCACAACCTAAAATTAACTGTCAGGGGCTCCATACCACAGCAAGCCCAGTTAAAATTCTGGTGCTTAAAAAATGAAGAGCTTCACTAGGACTGAGGACATCTGAAGCACACAGCCTGCTTTGGAGCTTCCAGCATTTTCAGTGGGAACGCGGTACATGTGAATCCCAGGGTTACTCACATGCTTTGCAGTAAACACTGGTCTGGATTAAACCTCTCTGGACTTAACTTTTAGCCAAGGGCTACTTAGAATTTAGAAGTTGGGCAACCCTTGGCAGGCCTGATTCACTCCCATTGTGTAACATACATGCCAGTGTTGTGATCCCACATACACAGCCGGGGCAATGCCTACCTTTTGCAGGAACCCTGCTGCCCAGATCTCTTGCCCAGGAGGAAGACTTCATATTACAGCTGCAGTTTTTCCTGAAATGCTTTGAATCCCCACTGTACTGTACTCTAATTAACAGGATTGTCTCAGCAAAGACTCCACCTCCACCTCTGTTAAGGGAAGGCCCTATGGGCCTATAAACGTCCGTGGCACGCAGCCCTGTTTCTGACTGGGAAGGTGTTTATTTGGGGCTGCAGCCCCTTAGGGAATTGCCTGCTGGATTTTTTACGTGAATCTGTAAAGCCGAAATATGGCAAAAAGCAAAGAGAGACCTTCAGGAAGCTCCTACCCTTGCAAGCATCCTGGTGGTGGTCACCATCCCGACATTGGTCTGGAAACTTCCCCATTGAGCCCACAAAGAATTTGGGCTTTGTGAATTCTGCTCCTGAACTGTCTGTTGTTACCGTCTGCCTTGCAGGTCTGTCTTAGGAACCTGCTGTGGAAAGGAAGCAAAGATCTTCAGATTTCCAGACTACTGCCCCTTTTTCTGCTATCTTCCACCCTCTTCTGCGTAGGTTCAAAGAAAAAAGATCGTAGGAAGATATTCTTTCACCAGGAGCAGCTCCATATAGTTACCCTTGTTCTCTTGCACTCATTATTCAGAAGGAGCCTCTGTACACAGGAAGGAAATTTTATAATGATTGTCTGCAAGGATTTCCAACAATCAGAACTCATGATCTGCAGGGATTATTTGGCTGATTGTGAAAAGTGTTTCATTTGTCCTGCTACAGAGGAAGCTCTGTGACTCACTGTTGGAGGTATAACAATGATTTTTGCCAGATCAACTTCCCACAAAGGAGAGCATTTAGTGTAAACAAATCACTTACTGTGGAGCAGGACTGGTTTGCAGTGCAAGAGGGGACAGAATTTACTGCAGCAAACGCAAGCTGGAACAGTTCAGTCACTTGGGACTTCAAAACATCAGTGCAAGTGTAATTTCTGTAATTTGATTATTCTATCTCCCTTCACAGTGTACAAGAAGAACAATTCTTTTCCTCTTTCCAGGAGTCCTTTTGTGTTTAAGGGTTGTTAAAATATTTTCCAGCTGCTCTCTTTTCTAGAAATGTCTAGAAAAGGATTAGTTGGCTGTATATTTTCTGAAGTGTGTTTCCCAAACCAAGGACATGTATCCCATCTGCAGCCTTGTCAGTGCTATCTAGACTGGCAAGGACATTTCAGCATCTTACTGGTAGAACCAACTGATTGTCTACAAACCTGCCTTGACTTTTCTTAATTCTTTTCTTAATTGTTTCCTGTATCTTACAAACACTGTTCTGTTATTTTTTCAGAAAATGCAATCAGGTAGATTAGTGACAAGTCATGGGACACCTCCCCTCCTTCTTTTCTGAAAACAGTCACCCTGATTGTTCTTCTGCAGTGCCCTGGAACCTCATCAGTCCTCACCACCTTCTCAGGGAGGATCATTAACATCTCATCCTGCTTGNATGTTTCCTGTATCTTACAAACACTGTTCTGTTATTTTTTCAGAAAATGCAATCAGGTTGATTAGTGACAAGTCCCATACACCTCCCCTCCTTCTTTTCTGAAAACAGTCACCCTGATTGTTCTTCTGCAGTGCCCTGGAACCTCATCAGTCCTCACCACCTTCTCAGGGAGGATCATTAACATCTCATCCTGCTTGCAACAGCGACTTAACCATTTTTAATAAACTTCCTTTTTTAAGCCGACTACTGAAGGAAAAAAGGCTTTATTATTTCTCCTTTCCCATCACATGTTGGACTAACTTATCTTCCATATCTTTGGAGAATGTCCTCATGTTATTTTTCATTCCATTTCCTTGTTATATCTTATTCTGCTCTTCATTTTTGTCCCTGTGGTTATAGTAGTCATAGGAATTCATCATGCCCAAACCCATTTGATTCAGGACTTCTGTCACACAGGGCAGTAGCTTAGCTTTTCCCTGACAGATAACAGTAAGGAAATACATTTTAACTAAAGTACCACAGATTTTCTTGCAATGATATTTCTTCATTTTTATAAATAGACATGCAAGAGAGGAACAATTTGGCCACTGAAAGCACATTTTATTCTGTTTGAATACCTGAAACCTAAGTGTATGATTAAACAGCTGCTTTAGCAAAGGTTGGATAAACCCAAACTCAAATATTTTCTGAGTACTTTCTAAATGTTTCCCACACTAGCCAGGAAATATTTTTTTTACCGTTTCTGAAGTGTTTCCATAACACTGTTTTTCTCTGACATTTTTATTTCTAGTGTTTAATATGTTTTTATTTAAACAGAATTGAGAGTTTTGACAGTAGCTTTTTGCAACATTTTTCTAAGCGTGATTCAAAGCACAAACTGAGCCTGTTCCAAAATGAAGGAAAATGTAAAAGTCCAAATGCTTGACTGCCTTTGTGAGCTGAGAGCAAAGCTTGAGCCACCTGGTATTTACCAGCTTTATTGCTGCACACTTCCCATCTTTAAAATCCTCTTCAATCATTAACTGATCTCTCACAGCTCAGCAATGCAGGTAAAGTTCTTCCTTCCTGCCTGGCAGGAAGAGACAAAATGATACAGTGAGTTGAAGAGGCACAGAGGGAGTCCCCATCAGTGCCCCCATTCAGAACATGATTTAATTAATCTTTACATATTGGTAAAAATGGCTGCATCTTCCCTTTTAGTCAATGAGTCATCCATCTCTTTCACATCCATATTGCACATCTTTGTCCTCTTGCTTTTCACAAAGAAATTCTACTTATTTTTTTCCATCGGCTTGGTCTCTACTTTCCCTGTGAAAGCTGTGGTGCAGGGAAAAGGATCCTGTGTCTTGCTCTGGGATAATCTCTGCATTTGTTGGCAGACTATCAGGTAAAAAGCAAAGCAGAGAGATTTGGCACAAGACAAAGTCTGAGTGTTTGGTTGTTTGGAAAATTTTTTATTGTTTCTAGGGGATTTTTTCCACATCTCTTCTTGGGAATGTTTCACTTAGGCTGCCCTTCAGTCCAGGGAGAGAATAGGAACCCATTATATGAAAGTCTGAGGTTTGATGTTGCAGCTATTCACAGGAAAATGGGACTTTCCTTTTATTGTTCACAACAAACATTTTCCTTCATGAGAAGCATAATAGAAAGGCAGGTCTGAAGTTAGGGGAAAAAAGTGTTTTGCCCAACTTTAATCAGATATGAATTGCTTGTGAAGTTTTACGAAAAATACATTGTTTGAGCTAAAGAACACCAGCTGATACTTCCTTTCCTTTTTGGATGCATCATTACTAAATAAATATGGAAAAGATAAAGTGTAAGTATTCTAATGTTTCACCAAAAAACCCAACCAGACCAAAAAAACCTAAAACCAACCAAAAACCCCTAAAAACCTGTTAAAAAAAATAGCTAATAACTTGTGGTGCTGGGTCTCTGCATATGATCTCTCTCTGCCTGGGGGTGAACTGCTCTGTTCCTGGGTCTGTAGCACCTCTGTGTGGGCTGAGCCAAGAAAAGTGATTCAGTCTCGGCGTGCAGGATTCGCTGCTAACCCGGGGTCATTTCCCACCTGCTTGGCAGCTCTGTCATGAAACTTAGAGGTGTCCATGCTAACCCTTTAACTGCCAGATTTTCATCACCTGGCAGAAATAAATCCCTGTGCTTTTCAGAATCAAACATGACCCAGAACATAAAAAATTTAGCATTTTCCAAGCCTAGAGTTCTGTTAATCACAGGCAAAGCTTGATCAATTCCCATCATGCAGCCCCTCCTCAAATTCACCCGAGAGAGGAAGGGGTGTTTCCTCAGGCTGATACTGAGAACCTCCTGAGCCAGGGAAATGATGCAGAAAGAGCAGGAGAACCTCGGGCTCCCCATGCCCAAACTCCACTCTCCAGCTTCTTCTCCACTCATGCTCCGAGGAGTCTCATGAGAGTAGCTGAGCTGTGTTTTGTGCAGCCACTCTGTGTGGATCAGGATCACAAAGTCGTGTCTCTGGGACTGTCCCTCCTTTCTGGCAGAAGCCATATCCATGAAGCTCATTCAGGGTGTGCAACACTCAGAGTTTACAGGATTGCTGAGCTTCAGCTTTAGCAAGAGCTCTGATCGAGCAGCCTGCATTCTGAGCTATTCAATCACCATTTCTGTAAAGCAGGTGTTTTCTGTATTATACGAGGTGTCTGTGCTCTCTTTCTCTGCATGCCCCATGTCTGCATAAGATGTTCATGAAGCTCAGGGCAGCCTTTTCAGCAGATCTTGGGCTTTGTCTTCATACAAACTGACTCTGAAATACACTAAAGTTTTTTATATGTTCTGTATTAATTCAGGGAGGGGCCATGAATGGACATGTCTCTCTCAGAATAAACTGAGTTGTCAGCAAACAAGGGAAATAGCCTGTATGGGAAAATTGCCAGAGGGGAAGAATAAAGCTGATCTAATTTAGGCAGATACAGAAAGGTGAGGTTTGGAGGTGTGAAGAGCCATGCTAGACCTATATTCCTGGAAAGCTGCTCTCTGTACTGGAGAAAAGTTAACAGGGAATTATACAACTAATGCATGATATGCTGAAGAAAGCAGAAGTAATAAAAGATGAATTGGCTCTGTGTGACCACAGGGAAAAAAACTAGTCAGTGTTGAGATTAAAGCAGCACTTCAGCCCCCTGTGTTACAGCAGGGGCTGTTGGCAGGTGTGTATTTGGGTTCATTTCAGCAGCATGCTTAAATCATGAGTTTATTGTATAATGTAAAAGGGGAGAAAACTATTTCAAGAAAATAATTTTTTTAAAAATTATTAAATCTTGTCCTAGCTTTTTCTCAGCGACCAAAGTGAAATTTCACAAGACTCATTCTTCATTTGGAATTTTTTACCAAATATAGGTGTCATATTTTGCAAAAAGTCTGCATAGGTTGTTCTTCAGCCATATATTGTATAGTCCTGTCAGACAGAAAACACACTGTTAAAATTATTGGTTTAGTGATTAGATGATATTTTAAAAAACACCTATTATTCATACCATCTGCATATGCCAGTGGTTCAGAAGGACTTGGGCTAAATTGACAGCTGATGGTAAAGTTTGTGTCATACATAGAAATTCACTTTAACAAGTTTATGGAATTTTGAAATCTTCTTTCTAACATGTATGTTCTGGTAGAACAGAGTCAAGTAAAACTGGAAGCCAATGAACCTCAAAAGAGCATTAAAAATATTATTCTTTTTTAATTTTAAAATACTTTTCCTATTAATAATGATTTAATGAAGTCACACCAAAGATTAAATTGCACTAATTACATAATTTTTCAAATTAAACCTTTTTAAACTATAATCTAACAGTATAATTAATGCTGGCATGCATAACCCTTCATTAACCATGGAATTTTTACAGAACCTGATGTTTTTAATGGGAAATTTCTTGTAGGAATATTAAAGTTACTGTAATGTAGGAATGATCCTGTGTTAAGTAAATGCATGAATAATTTGCCTTCCATCATTGCTCTCTAGAGGGACGTGTTTCTCTCTGTGCATTCTTTCCTAGGTGTAAATACTGGGAAAGCTCTCCAAGCAAAACTAGAGGCACAAATTCTTTTTAGCCTTATGCCAAAAATTCTTTCCATGTGGTCATAACCCCACTTAAGAGGGCACTCGGCCGTTTTTGCACATCCAGCACGAAGGTTGGTCCACAAAGTTCAGTCTGCTCATTGTCTTAGATGATGTCACATTACTTCAAAAAGCACATCCAAAGCCAGGTCAAACTTAAGATCTCACAAGAAGTCCTCTGAGAAAGGGAGCATTTGGCAAAAAAACCTCCCTATTTTTCCTTGGTGTCTTGGTCATGGCACTCATTCAAAAAAGGATTTTAGATGGAGAAGCTGCCTGAAAAAAAAACATTTGAAAGATCAAAGGAGTTGTATTTATTACACCAAGGTTCAGTGTAGCTCCTGAGCATTGAAGAGAGGTATCCACAAGAAGCCTTCACCTTTTTCATCCTCCCTCAGCCTGTCAATACCATGAACCAAGCAGGAGAGCATCCCCACAGCTGATTTCTGCTTGAGCTCTGCACACTGCCAGTCCCACAGCCAGGTGCCAAGCCCTTTTGGCTGGGTGAGCATTGTGGCCTGCCCACAAACACTCTGGCCATGCAAGATACCCTCAGAGATAGGGAGAGACCATCTTCACCACCCCATGATGCTCCTGCTGAAGCCACAGGCAGCAGGTTCATCCCTCAACCCCTGGATTAAAGGTTGGGCTTAATGGTCTTGAAGATCTCTTCCAACCTAACCAATCTGATGATTTTACACATAGGATGTAGCTGTGTGTAATCAAAACCCACCTGCCTCAAGCTGGCTGTGCAAACCTGAGTTACCCCACCATGCAGAGCTGTCCAGTTTGGTTAAGGCCCACACGCACAGCTCTGTGTAGGCTGTTGCCAGCTGATCCGTGTGGGGCAGTGGCTCAGGCCAGAAGGAATCTGATATTGTTGATTGTCCTCTTTAAGTGCTTCGGCCTAATCAAGGCAAACTGAGTGAAATTCACCAGGAAAACTCAGAGCCTCCTGTCCAGATGGATCTAAGATGAAAGCTGAGCAGGGCTGGCAGCAAGCAAATGTGTGGGAGGTTGTTTGAAGAGATGTCCTGTACTTCCCACACTGACCAATGCTACCTTCACGTGATCTTGGTGCTCTCCACTGCATTCTGTCAGGGACAAAGCAGAGACAGGAGGCTGCAAATGTCACAGCAGCCTATGGTGACCCAGCCTCCAATGCTCTCTGGGAAGTTTTCAGAGGTGTTTTCCTGGGCATGCAGGGAGGTCTCAGCAGGGCTGGAGGGAAGCAGGTGTCCCTGCCAAGTGTTTGTCACCTGATGTCTTTAACATGCAGCAGTTCTGGGAAAGATGTCAAGTGAAAACGGAAAACAAGTCTGTATTCACAATTCAGACCAAGCTGGTGCAAAGTAGATGAAGGTGACTGGCCCAGCTCAGAGCTGGGGAGTGGTGGAGCCACCATTCCTGGAGGTATTTAAAGGATGTGTAGAACATGGCACTCAGGAACATGATTCAGTAGTGGGCTTGGTGTGTTAGGTCAATGATTGGATTAGATCTCAAGGGTCCTTTCACACCTAAAGGATTCTATGATCTGCTGTCTGATCTGCTCCAGTACTTTTCTGATCCCAGTTTGTTACCAGCTCCATCTTCTCCTCAGCCATACAGACCTTCCCAGAAGAGAAGGAAGGACTGTTCTCATCATCCAGCAAAGAAGGGCACCTGTGCACCAGCAGCACCGTGTCCCTTTGGTGTCTCGCACTGGCAGCAGGCTGAGAACAGCAGTCACACTGTTGTTAGGTGGCACTGAAGAATGTCTCTGACTTGCAAATGTTCTTCAGTGTAACACCAAATAAGACAATAAAACCTCATAGGGAATGTGGTGCAAAAGACAGATGAGTCATATCAGTGAGGCAAATAAAGCACCTCAGCGACAGCTGCCTTAATGAAAATACTCCAGAAATACCATGTTTCAGCCCAGGCTGGCTATGGGGTCATTAAAAAATCCTTGAAATCAAACAAGTAAGATGTTATAAGTAAGTAATAAATACATAAAGGGCACTTTTCACTCTTTGGTCTTGAAATGCACTGATGACACACACAATGAAGGTACATTTCAATATAATGGGCAAAGTTAAGGCTCTTTTTCAGAGTATGTAACGTGCTATTTCACACATGGTTGGGTTTTTTTGAGAGAATGAACATGTTTATTATTTATGCAATAAATAGTACCTGCCCGTTCCTATCAGTATTCTGTGCAGACACAGAACTGAAATGTTTGTTCAATGCATATCAGCCCCTGTCCACAGAAGTGTAGATATGCCAGCATGAAAGCCAGGCTCAGGGCAAAGAGGCCAGACGTGTGCTCTGTGCCATGGGGAGTCTTTGTGTCAGGAGTAGCATGATCTGGTTTTACCTTTACTGCATATTCTAATAAGCCAGCAGCAGTCTTCCACCCTGTACCACTCTGGGCAAGCCAAAAATAGCACAAAGGCTCAGCTCTATCACCTTCCTTTTAAAAGCTTTCTTCTTACACCTTCCTTTTAAAAGCTTTCTTCTTCCCCCCCTGTTTTTCCTAGGGGAATGGCTATCATGACTTTTTGAGCCTGGTTAATTTTTTTTTTCATCTTTATTCTGATTTCTTTTCACCTCTGCCAAAGTATCACAAACTGAATCACCAGGGGTCCTCCAAACTGCAAAAGCAAGCCCAGCTCCTGCTGGGCAAGAGGCTCTTAGATGCAGATGGATGCAGTGGATTGGTATCACAAACAGCTGGAGCCAACAGTGTGAGCCAGGGTGGGAGCAGAGAAGAGATGAGACACCCAAAGGTGCTCATCTGGGACAAGATGAGCACCAACTACAGCAGTCATGAGAGCAACAGTCACCCTAAGGTCAGCTTGGATGGGACTTTGAGCAACCTGAGCTAAGGAAAAATTTCATGGCAGGGAGATTGGAATAAAGTGATTTTTAAAGATTCCTTCCAACTCAAACCATTCTATGATCCTCTCAAACTCCATCCTAATGTCCACATTTGGCTACAAAAGCAGCTCTTTCTAGCCTGCTGTAAGCTCTGCTTTCTGTGAAGCATCCACCCTGCAAACCCAGGAATCGCAGCATCTGTTTATAGCTTTAAAGGAAAGGTGTGTTTCTACCCCAAAGGCACAGAGCAGTTTGCAAAGGAGAATCATGCTCCTTCTGAAGCCTGCACACAAATAAAGATGTGTGTATTGTCGTGGAATAAACACACAATCTGTTTTGCAGACCCAGGTCAGGCAGAAGAGGTTTGTTTCTGCTGCTATCGGAGAGAAGGCAGTGATCTGTATGATCTGATGGACCATAAAAGTGCTGAGACTTGTGTACATTTACAGCAGATAAAAACTGCCCCGAGAAAAGGCATGGAAAGGAACTTTGTTAGAGCAGATGTGCCCCTGCCTCATCGGTAACTCAGGGACTGCAGCCCTGTGGCCTCAGCACAGCTCTGTTCAGCCTGTCCCTCTTGCTCCAGATGCTGCTGTGGCCTCGAGCAACTTCCAGGCCAGTGTCCACGTTCAGGAGTCAATGCTGTGATTGCAAGCAGAGCTCCTGTTTGAGGAGGGAAGGATCTGTCTCCTGGCCTCCAAGGATACTTCAAAAAATGTTTCATTTCTTCCTTCTTTGTCTTGCATGACAGGTCCATAGCTAAATATGGGGAAATGTTGGAACATTTTTTACAGAGAAGAGCAGGTATCAGGCTGGCAGAGTAAAACAATTCTTGTGCTGAGTTGTGTGCAGGAGCCAGACCACACCGTCTGTACTGCCCATGGGCTGTACTGCCAAAAAACCCTCAACTGCATGGACAAAGCTGGAAAAAACCTGCAGGAGAGAGAGAGAAAAAAAAAGAAAATCCCTCCTTGTGCTGCATCCCTCTGTCAGCAGATGGCTCTGCAAGCCGAGCTGTGGAGGCGGCTGGGGCTGGAGGCAGCCTGGCTGCGGGCGCTGCTGCAGTTCCTGCTTTCTGCCTGGGGAAATTTTGAGGTGCCCCAACACCTGCAAAAACCCACGGGTTTTGTCTGGTCTCCCTGGCATCTTTCCCAACCTGACCTTACTCTTTTCGAAATGATGCCCATCCCATCCTGCTGGCTCCGGAGGTCCAGCCCAGGATGAGCACAGCGTCATCCCATCACTGCCCATCTCAGCTTTGCTCCCACGTCCTTAGCTGAGCGCTGATGGCACTCGCTGGGTGGGCACCTCAGCACAGCAGCTCTGGCAGCCCTGCCCTCCTGCCTGCAGCATCCCAGGCACCTCAGCTGCATTTCCGCGTGCGGCATCGCATCCCCGGGAGCGCTGGGGGCACCGCAGCTGGCCACAGTGCGCCCTCAGGCACCGAGCTGGTTAAGCCAGCAGCTGCCATCCGCCCCACTGCAGAAAATACAGCTCAGAACAGAGGCTTGTATCATCTCTTCCCGTGCCTAATGCTGGAAGCCTCTAGAGGTCCAATCTGCTTGATTTTTTTTTCCTATCTGGCAACTCAATTTACTGGCGTTTGTCTCCTGTGACCGTGCAGAGTCAAAAATTGCATTTCATAGAGAACACATTTAGGTTGGGGATGCAGGCCAAAAGCACTCTTATGGAACAGCACAGGCTTGGAACGGTCAGGGAAAAGTGCATCCTTTCCAGCTAGAGCAGATTGCTATGGAGATATCAGGAAGATTTGTCAAGGGTGGCAAACGCCTGAGTAGTTTAAATCATGTAAACAGATCTTTACCTACACAGTAGCACCCAGGCTGTCAAAAGGGGCTGCAGCTTTACCTGTTATCTAAAAAATGTGAGCTTTTTCTCTAAAATTAGAATAATGGAATCATTTAAGTTGGAAAAAACCCTTAAGGTCATCAAGCCCAACCTTTAACCCAGCACTGCCGAGCCCAGCACTAAACAACGTCTCCAAGTGGCACAGCTACCTCCAGGGGTAGTGATCCCATCCAGCCCCACAGACTCCTGTTTGTCTAAGTGGTGTAGCAGGTCACTGAGCATTTCCCCTCGGATCTGGGGGGCTTCATTCTGCTCCTCATCTCTGTTTCCAGCTCAGGGGCCTGGCTGTCTGGAGAACAACTGGTCTGAAAAGACTTAAAGATTGAGGTAAAGAAGGCATTAAGTACCTCAGCCTTTGTCACTAAGTGTCCCCTGCATCCAAGAAAGCACAGAGATTCTCCTTAGCCCTCTTTCTGTTGTGAATATATTTATAGAAACATTTTATACTGTCTATCACAGCAGTAGCCAGATTAATTTCTAGTTGGGCTTTGGCCCGTGTAATTTTCTCCCTGCATAACCTCACAACATCCTTGTAGTCCTCCTGGGTTGCCTGCCCCTTCTTCCAAAGCTGGTAAACTCTTTTTTTTCCCCCGAGTTCCAGCCAAAGCTATCTTTTCAGCCAGGCCAGTCTTCTCCTCCACCAGCTCATCTTCTGTCACATGGGGACAGCATGCTCCTGTGCTTTTAGGATTTCCTCCCTGAAGAATGACCAGCCTGCCTGGACCCCTTTGCCCTTCAGGAATCTGGTACTACACTGTAACAGTGCTTTTTTCTCTCCCTCGCTAAACAGGGTATGATTAAAAAAGGTCTCTGAAGTTGCTTAGGCAGGGGATGGCACCATTTCTACACTGAAGAGGCACAGAAAAATTTTCCTCAGGGGATTGAAACTGACTTGAAAGAGTTTGCCTGTGAATGGGGGGCTTGGTCATGTCATTGGATGTGGGCTGAAAAGATCCCCCTTACCCACACTGAGCCCCTTCAAAGCCCTTCCATCCCCAAGGGACACACATTGTTCTGCCTGTGCAGAGCATTCCTCAGCTGGAACCTTACCTTAAACTGGTACTACAGTCCTGATACCAATGTCCTGTTGTTCCTTTTTAAACCCTGCTGCCTTTCCTCCCACTACCTCCACTTTTCTATTTATTTTCTCTGTGTCTGAGTGTTTTCATTTATGAAGATAAAAGCCATGGAGAGTGAAAGTGAGAAACTTTCCCACTTGAATTTCCACAAAGGCAAATCCTTGACCCTGAGCTGCCAGAGAAGATCCTTGCATGGTGGCAGCATGCCTGGTCCCAGAGAGGGACACAAAGGCCCCATCTGTGAGAATGCAATGTGCAGGCACTGGTGCCCAGTTGTCTGCACGCTCATCTTGGTGGGACAGCCCTAGACACAAACTTGGCCACAGCTCTGCCCCAGCAATTCCTGGGGTGGATTCAGGACTTAACCCAACAGAGGAGACATCCCCAGCAGCAAACTGCATGCACACATTCCTTTAAAACATAAAAGTGTAAAAGTATAGATGCAGCCTTATCATACCATGCAACCTCAAGGTCAGGGAAAAGGCAAAGAAGAGTTTCATAAGACAAAACTGGAAGTGATGATGTTTCAAAATGGAAATAAAAATGTTCTCTCTCAGCAATGCTGAGCTTTGGCTCCCTTGACAAATTCCAGACAAATCAAGAGCATGCTCATTTGGACAGACAGTGGCTGAAAGCCATTCCTTCAGGGAAGCTGGCACAGCCTACCCAGCACACAGAACAAACCATGCTCTGCCTATTCCCACCTGCCCACCAGAGCCCTGTGTTCAGCAGGGTCAGCTTCTCTGGAGGATGTCCCATGGGCACTGCAGGGCACCACTTGGAAGGGAAATGTAAAGAGCTCCAGCTCACATGCACTATAAAAATAGCTACATCCATCTACAGAGTCACTGCCCTGCTTTTCAACTCAGTCCCACGCCCTCCCTGGAGCCACAGCTCCCAAACAGATCTGAGTGTGCAGAACCTGTGTCCACACCGTGGCAGGGCAGCACTGTGGTTCAGGCATCTTAGTGCAGACCACGTCATGGACCAGCTTGGTGGAAGTGTGGAGTTGTGAAAGGCACCAGGTGTCTTCCCTCCTGTCCCACCTGCTCTGCTTTGGCAGAAGGCATGGTCACAACAGGGTGGCACAGGAACAGTGCCGTGCACCACGGCTGGATTGGGCAGCTGGTGTGTCACAAGAGCCCAGACTCCAGGATGCATCCCAGGAATTCCATCCCCTGAATGCAGTTGTCATTTGGGTAAGCCACCCACGGCAGCCATCACTGGGGGACTTCAGTGACTGCTCACATTTCTGCTCTTACCACAAAATTTGCAAAAGGCCCCAAGATCTCTGGAACAACCCTGTAATTCCAAAAGGGCTGCCCAAGCCATGAGCAATCTGTGCTGCTGGGGTTGCCTGGGCTGTGGCTCCCTGAGATCCTCAGCCTTTCCATGCCTCACGTCTTCACCACTGGGCACAGGCAAGGAGACATCCTCCTGCCATTTGATCAGGCTGTGTAGGAGGAATAAGCAACCCCATAACTCAAACCAGGGCAGCTCTGCATAGTGTGAGGGCAATGCTTCAGTGGCCAGTAGCTGTAGGAATGGATAGCAGTGCCTCTCTCCCCTTTCATCTCCATGTGCCCTCCAGCCACACCTTTCCCCTTCTTCTGGTGCCCATCTCCTTCCCTGAGCTGAGCTGCAGCCCACTGCTCTGCCTTTGCCTTGGCAGGCTCCAAATTGACACCGTGGTCAGAACCTGTGCTGGGGCCCTTCTCCCCAGGCTCAGTCTTGTTGGGAATCTGAGCAAACAGGGGCTGGCCTCCGTGCTGGGTTTTGTCATTACTCATCCAGCTTGGGCAGGATAGGACAGGGTAAAGGTTGCACAAGGAAGATGCTTGATACCTTGTAAAGGGCCAGCCTGAAGAGCACTAAAATCGTTGGAAGATCTATTGCCTAAGGATACCTTCATGACTCACAGCAATGAAAAGGAGCCTTGCTCTCTGTACTGGGCCCTGGGCTGGCATACAAAGGCATCTCAAAAGCATCCTGGGCTGGGCTGGCTGGTAAATGGCAAAGTTCTCAGGCTTTTATGAGTGAAAGGTGTGTTTGATGACTAGGCTTTAACGTGTTAATGCCTGCTGTGCCCTGATGTGCAATGTGTTCACTATTTTAAAATTAGCCCCAAGATTTGTTTCAAATCAGCCCTGAAGGATAATAGCCTGTGTCTAAAAACCTCCATGTGTCAAATTGTTTCAGGACCCTCACTGTGTTATCACTCAGGGACTGAAATCTGTAATCAAAAGCTCTGCTGAGCCTCCACTTTCCTTAAAACATTTCCCTCCTTGAGTATAATCTTCACATCAGTAGCAGGGAATACATCAGTTCCTTCATTGCTGAGCAGCACCAGCACAGCTGTGCATGGCTATGATTTTAAGTTCTGATGTGGAGAAGCTGATATGGAGCTGCCTTCTCAGCAGTAGAACTCCTGTCCCTGCTTAACCAGTCACATTTACTCCTGGTAGTAGCCCCCAGCCTCAAATGAGCATTGGGATGCCCTGGGCTTGTGCACAGTGAGGGCCCATGGGGTGGAGGAGCAGAAGGAGGGGTAGCAGATTTTGGGTTTGTGCTCACAGCAGCTCCTGTTGTGTTGGATGATTGGAACCTGACATGTGTCAGAGACCCTCAGCAGCAAGGAGAGAGATGTGGGAGTGTTTCTGTGGTGCAGGCCAGCTGCCCATGAGTGCAGGAATGAAAGGGAAAAACCACATTGGAAGGAAATGTTTGTTCATCCATACCAGTCTCACTCCCAGCCTTGTCTGCACCTATGTGCTCTGCTGGCATCCTGATAACTTCAGGTGGGCCTGGCTAAATGCACTGAAGTGTATGAAATTGGTTATCCCCTTTCCTACTAGTCCTCCTTCCCCTGCCAAAACCTCCACCACTGCCCTTCTTCAAAATCTGATGTCAGATTCTGAGGATCTCTATAATAAAATAACAAACCCAGCAATCAGTAAATGTCTCCATGTACCTGTTGTACTGAACAGAGGCATCTGCTGTGGTCTCTCCTAGCAGCTGCCCATCCCTTGAGCAGCCCTGAGACCCCTGGGAATTCTGTTATTTTGATCCAAGAGCTGCCAGGTATCTTGGAAGCCAGATTTGCTTTCAAAAGAATTCTGTGTTTCCAAAACAAAACTGCAGGATTTTGGTTTCTTTAATGTTATTTGAGGTTCCCTTCTAATCCTACATGAAAACAACTCTGCAAATCCCAGCATAATTTCAAGGAAATGGGGCTTCCCAGTCAGCCCTGGCACTGTCAGCCCTCTCTTACCTCCTCCCTGTTGTGCCTCCAGTTGCTGATACTTGGAGGCACCACTGTGCTGGTTTTTAGGGAACACTGTGCCAGTTTTCCAGAAAAGCAAGAAGCAAGAGGACAAGGTCTTAAACTAAGCTGAAGTCCAGGACTTTCCATATCCTTCTATATCATCGCTTCCAGCAGCTTCCTCCCCTTCTCCTGTTAAAGATGGGCTCTTCCTGAGGTCTTCCCATGGAGAGGCTGCTGCAGGGCAGTAGCCCATGTGTCAGAGCCTTACAGGGTGTAGGATGATCCAGACCTACTGAAAGGAATAACCAGTGCAACACCCAGTTAGCCTGAAATGGTGCAGACAGCTCCAGGCAGAATAAAATTCTCTGTTTCCTTAACTGGAAACTGGAGAGAGAGCTGCTCATTCCAGTACTGATCAACTCTGCCACTAGTCTGAGGGAAAAAATTAATATAATTGCTGTTAAGAGCTGGGGATTGCAGAAAGACTGGTGGGATAATCAATAATCAGTGACAGAGCTGTTGTACCGTGGCCTCTCTTCCAACAGTGTAGGATAAATATTGCTCCATGCAGTGAGATGTATAGGAGAACAAGAAACACAGCCAGTGTCTACAGAATGGGGACCCACTGTGTCTAGAAGAGGATTTGAGGGATTTAGGGGTATCATCTGTACCAGCTCTCAGTGTGATGTTGCAGCAAAAAGGACTGAGACTGAAGAACAGATGGGAAATCTGTGCCTTAGTCAAACACAGGCTGTTGGACTCAACAGGAGGAGCTGGTTACATCTTATAATTCTGTGTCAAACAACAAAGCAAATTAGCTGTTCCAATGGAGTGTTAAGTTTTTGATTTGCCAAGGGTCACATGTGATATTTATCATAAAAAAAGAAAAAAATTTTTAATAAAGACATCTGTGAAGCCCTGTGGCCAACATCCATCTTCTGAATCTTTCTCTCTCTTGAATGAGAAATATCAAACAGTTGTCATTGCTTTTCATTTCTTTCCTCCCTTAGATTGGAGTGGGCTGGCTGGGAAAGCTGTGGTTGTGAAAGGCTGCACCCAGCACTGGTATTGGGAAAGCTGCTTTTGAGCAGAAATTCTTATTACAGCACAACCTTGTCCTGCTGCACTTTGTACTCAGTCCTGCCTGGATCCTATAGCATGAACCTTCTGCAGATCCTGCTGCTGTGGGCACCCGCTGCAAAGTGGAACATCATTCTCACTCCAAAGGTTCTCCTGGACCCTGTTATCATTGTCCTGGTTCTCACATAATTTGCTCTGCCTCACTACCCTGCAGCAGCAGTGGGTCACCAGTGAAATGGGCTCAGAGCTGGGATTGGGTTTGGGAAAACATCCAGCAGGGGGAATGCTCCTGGCAAGCTGGCAGCACTTGTTAACTCAGTGTCAGAGCTGCTACGCCGGGGACGTGGGAAGTGACATGCAGTTCATCTGGGAAGCTTGGCAGCACTTTCCCTGCAAGCAGTTCAGCTGTGCTCCTCAGGGAGGGAGGAGGAAGTGTCCTCATTTCCCCGCGAGCACGAGGCACAGTGTACTTCCAGCATGTGTGCATGAGAGCTGTACCTTCACCTGGGGATGGGACCAAGGGACATTTCCTTCCCTCTTACAGAACCACATCACAAGGGAGATATTGTGGTAATACACAAGAGATCAAAGATGTTTTTCTGCTAGAGGTCTGGGAAGAGAAGGGTTATAAGGTCCTTTCCCATCCAAGCCTTTGGGAACTCTGCTGGAGATGCAGAGAGCCTCTGTGTTCCTGCTGGCCAAGAACTGAGCTGCCTGGGAGGGACAGGAGCTGCTCCAGGGAGCAAAGCCATGGACAGGGATGCTAGCAGGTTCCTTGCAGTGTGAGATGGGAAACCATGTGAGTCAGCAAATTCACCTTCTCAGTGATTGCTGTGTTCATGCTCTCTGCTCCTCCTTTCCACGCCTTCTCACCCCCAGCTCTTCAGCACAAAGCCTGAGCCAGTGTCACCACAAAAGGAAGGAAACCCCTGTGGCTCCTCTCCCTGTGGTGAGGTCTCCATGCTGACCTGCTCCTGTAATCAAGGAAATTGCAGGCTCCTGATTTGGACCAAGGATGACATTCAGTCCTAGGAGAAGAGGGAGGAGGAGTGAGTCTGGTTTCCCAGGGCTGCTCCTTGTGAGAGACCTGCTGAATGCTCAGTAGTTTTGCTACAGAGCCTATATAAGAAGATCTGGTCAATGAACAGGGTAGGCAGAGGCTTGTATTCCTATTTCAAGGTGTCCAGTGCTGTTGTGTTATTGTAATTCCTCTCTGTGGCCTTGGAGGTGTAAAACTGGGCAGTGGTGGGGAGGGAAGCATGAGAAGTTCGTTGAACCACTCATTTCTCAGGGGAAGGGAGGTGTCTTCAGCCCAAAAAGTCTGAAGACTGGGATGAAGGGATGATGGAAGGACAATCTCCTGCTTGCTACTCCCCAGGAGAGTGCTGAGTATTCCATTGCTCCATGTGCCAGGACAAGGCAGGGCAAGCCAGTTGGGCCACTGGGCCCTGAAGGACACTGTGCCACAGCCATGGCTGCAGAGATGCCCTCTGCCTGGGCACTAGGAATTCTGTGGCTCTGTCTGGGCCAGCTCCCTGAGCATTCTGTCCTCCAATACAGAATTGTCTTTCTCTCCCTCTATCACACACATTTTTGGAATTACTGATGCTCATTTATTTTTAACGCTGAATACACTTTTCCTGCCCAAAGCCTTCCCTAAGCATTATCTAACGAAGCCTCTGTGCTCCCCTCAGAGACTGGCATTGGGCTTGATGATCCCTGTACCAGGGATCTGCCCAAGAGCATGAAACAGGTCAGCTCCAGAGCTGGGCTGGAGCCTGGAACTGGAGAGCCACAGGGCTGCGCTCAGGCCAGACAGGTACGTGTGGAGCATCCCACCCCTGCCCCTGGGGAGGACACACACAGGAGGTGGGTAAGGTCTTCACCCAGGGTTGGGGGACAAAGGACTGGTGGTCTGTATGGGCTAAGCTGCACACCCAAACTGCCACAGCAGGTGTAAAACCATATTGGGGTACAAACTGAAAGAGGGGAAACTTAGGTTAGTAAGAAAGAAAGTAAGAAAGAAATTTTTTACTATGAGGGTGGTGAGACACTGGAACAGGTTCCCCAGGGAGGTTGCAGATGCCCCAACCCTGGAAGTGCTCAGGACAAGGTTGGATGGGACTTGGAGAAACCTGGTCTAGTGGGAGGTCTCCCTGCCCATGGCAGGGGGTTGGAATTAGATGATCTGTAAGGTCCTTTCCAACCCCAAACCCTCTGATGCTGTGATCTACAATACAGAGGATGGCCTGTCCGTACCAAACTTGTCAGCTACAACTGCAGAGGTGTTTTGTTCCCAGCAGAGACCATCCATCACCCAAATTAAGGCTGTGAGCAGCAGTTCCTTGGTGAAGGATGGGTGTTATTAGCTCCAAAGCTCCTGTGTCTGAAAGGCAAAGTAATTCACCAGCCTGTTCCTGTTGCCTTGGTGTGTGCCTGGCCCAAGGAGCATCCCAGAACCAGGAGCTATCTGCATCCCAGCACTAACTGCCCTCATAATCATTATTATTACTAATATTATTATTATTGTGATGGTCTCCTCTGTGCCTGCCTGCAGTTTTCTAGAAAGGGCAGGTCACTAAAGCATTGGAGGAACAGCACACAGTGCAAGCACAGCTGGAGGAGTTGGAAGAGCACTTCTGTGCAAAAATTACTCCTATTTTCCAGACAGAAACTTTGCTTCCAAGTGGCAGCTGGATCACATAAGACAAAACCAAGGAGCAGGAGCTGCTTTGATCTGCTGCATGGAGCTGGAGCATCTCATCACTGGAACCCAGAGGTTCCAGGGATGGCTCAGCACAGAGGGATGCCTGTGCCTGCAGGCTGCTCTGCACATTTCCAGCCAAGCCCATTGAAGGATACCTCACTCTTTATGTCAAGTTGTTCTTAATGTGTTTTCTTTCCTAGGTGGCATTTCAGGAAATACATAAATGTCACCAGTTTGTTAAATGAAAGACAGATGAAATACAGTGAAAGGCCCATAAAAATGAAGTGTGTGTATGCCTCAGCCTCCCTCTTTTCCACTCCCATTTTTCTTTCTTTTCATCTAGAGCTGAGCAGCTACAGGAGGAGCAAAACCAGCAGGAAGGAACTGGGCAGACAGCAGGTGAGGAACGGGGCATGTCAAGTAATTTCTCTAAGCCCAGAAAGTCCATGGGTTAAGGTGGTAAAATGTGTCAATGCCAGCATGACCCTGGTATAAGGTGTGTTTAACCAGAGCAGCAAACTCAAGCTGTCCTCTCCCCTCCAGGGCAGGGTGTGCAGGGCTGGCCATTCCTCCAGCCTCTCACCCCAGCCCCACACACCTCCTGCTCTCCCCGGTGATCCCAAGGGACTGCATCCCCCAGCTCCATGTGTAACAAGGGGTTGCAGGGATGCTGGAGTGTTTGTAATGGTTATCCAGGAGCAGGAATGCTGTAGCCATCACTCCCAGTGCTGTTCCACTGCTTTTCAGGTCAGCAGGAGCAAACCCACAAAGGATTGTGTGCCACGGCTTGGGCTGCTTAAAATCCTTCTGAATGGGATGCTGTGGAGCAATATCAGCTCTAATACTGGTGCTTTTAATTATCCCACAAGTCCTTCCAGTGCCGTGAGTCACACCATTTATTTGGAGTGTCAATGAGGGCAAATGTTCACAGGCACAGATTGCCCAAAGAAGTTGTGGATGCCCCACCCCTGGAAGTGTTCAAGGCCAGGCTGGATGGGGCTTGGAGCTACCTGAGCTAGTGGGAGGTGTCTCTGCCCATGGCAGGGGGCTGAAACTGGGTGTTCTTTAATGTCCCTTCCAACCCAAACCATCCTACAATTATATAAATTACACACATGGGCTTTCCTGGGTGAGGCTTATATAGGCACTGCAGTACCAGGAGATGCTGTAATGGGGGTCGTGCAGATCCATGGATTGGGTTGGCATGGCCAGGTTTTGGCTGTGGGAGAGCTACAGGAGTGGCTTCTGTGAGAAGCTGCCAGAAGCTTCCCCCATGTCCAGCAGAGCCAACCCCTGGCAGCTCCAGGACGGACCCGCTGCCGGCCAAGGCTGGGCTGATTAGAAATGGTGGTAATGCCTCTGTGATAACACATTTAAGAAGAAGAAAAAAAAGTTATTGGGCAGGTGTAATTGCAGCCAGAGAAGAGCAGAGTGAGAATATGTGAGAGGAACAGCTCTGCAGACACTCTGACACACTGCAGACACACTGACAGCTCTGCAGGTCAGTGGAGAAGGAGGAGCAGGAGCTGCTCCAGGCACCAGAGCTGGGATTCCCCTGCAGCCCGTAGCGAGGACCATGGAGAGGCAGCTGTGCCCCTGCAGCCCATGGAGATCCATGAGGGAGCAGAGACCCACCTGCAGCCATGGAGGAGCCCCCACTGAAGCAGGTGGATGACTGGGAGGAGGCTGTGACCCTGAGGGAAGCCTGTGCTGGAGCAGGGTCCTGGCAGGGACCTGTGGGGAGAGAAGACGATGCTGGAGCAGGTTTCCTGTAGGACTTGTGACCCTGTGGGTCCCACACTGGAGCAGCCTGTTCCTGAAGGACTGTACCCCGTGGAAGAGTGACCCACAGTGCAGCAGTTTGTGGAGAACTCTTGCCCATGGGATGGACTCACGCTGGAGAAGTTTCTGGAGAACTGTCTCCCATGGGAGGGACCCCAGGGTGCAGCAGGCGAGCGACTCCTGTCCCTGAGCAGTGGGAGAAGCCATGGGTGATGAACAGACCATAACCTCCTGTCTCCCTGAGTTGCTGGGGGAGGAGGTAGAGCTGGGAAAGAGGGAGGGGTGGGGGGAAGGCATTTTTAAGGTCTGATTTTACTTCTCGTTATCCCGCTCTGGTTTTGTTATTAATAAATTCAGTTAATATCTCTAATTCAAGTCTGTTTTGTCCATGATGGTATATGGTGAGTGATCTCTCTCTGTCCTTATCTCCACCCATGAACCCTTTGTTACATATTCTCTCCTGTGTCCAGCTGCAGAGGGGAAAGATAGAGAGGCTTTGATGAGTGCCTGGCATCCAGCCAGCATCAACCCACTACAGCCACAACCTTAGCTGGCTGTTATTTCAAAATTAAACCCACAAACAAAATGTGCAGCAGATATTTAGTGTTTAGGTGATGTGTAATGATGCAGAGCTCTGTGTGTGCCTGGGGAAGTTAGAGGGGGGTCTGTAGCTTTGATTTCCTGGACCATATGTTACCCCAGATTTGCCAGGGAGGAGCAGCAGTGTGCAGAGATGGACACACTTAGAGGACAATGTTTATTCCCTGAGACCTCATCTCACCCTGCAGTATTATGTCAGATAATCCCAGAGTGATAATGGGAGTGATTTTTGCTTCATCACCTTCTTTGCTTCAGCCTTGCTGGCAGGGGAGTGGTTATGTCACATCCTGACCTCAGCAAAGCAGGAACACTTCTGTTCCCAGCCACAGCCATGGAAACAGTTTTCTAGGGGTTTTTTATTTATTTTATTTTCATCTCTTCAGCCTGGGTTTGCTCTTACTGCAACGAGTCACTGGGTGCATATATAAGAGACAATAGTTGGCTAAATGCACAGAGGAGCACAAAGAAACACTAAAATGTACCAGAAATCAATATATTTACACTAGATTTCACTTCTGGTGGTTTCAAGCTGTTTATCAAGCCAAAGCTGTTTTTTCCACTTTGTACATGGGCATTTATAAAATCAACATGTACAGCCTACAAGCAAGTAGGGACACAAGAATATGCTCACATATTCTTGTGTCCCCAAAATTTACTGCCTTCCTGGAATTACCCCTCTGTGAGTCTAGAACAGATGTCGACTTCATACTTCTAATATATCCACCAACCGTCCAGCCTTGCATGCAGACATGGTGTAATTTTTTTTTTTTTTGTTTAAATTGGACAGAATACAAACAGAGGAAAGACTTTGTTACCAACAACCAAAAATGAGAGTGTTTTTTTGCACACAAGTGTGTGAAAAGCCAGAAGGCAAAGCGGAGGCGGGAATCTGGTGCCTTGGAAAGTCTGCAAGCAGTTTTATGTGTCAGTCATATTTTACTGTCTTGTCCACTGTGTCATGAATAATCTCTGCCTGTATCTGCATGTAAAAATGCCACAGCCTAATTATTAGCTATTAATTATATGCTGGATTCAAGCGAGAATTACCATAATGTGCCACAGCATCCATAAATACAAGATCCAAGAGGGGCAGAATGGCCTTTTGTTTCCCTCTGCAGAATTATATGCATGACCCAGTTTTTTTCTAATACTGCAGTGGCAGGAGAGACATAGCATTGTTTGTTCCACACAAAATGGGGAGGGGGGAAGGGCTCTGTTTTGAAATGTACAGTAAATAAACTCTTGTATTGCAGAATAAGACCAGAGAAAGGAATCTCAAATCTCTTGCTCCAGCCAGCAACATTTGCAGAGACATCTCACAGTTAATTATAATACTTGCCTGAACAGTCTGAGGCCACTCTCAGAATCCAATTGTCATGTTAAATACCCCTCTAGTACATGCTGGGTCTCCTGTTTGTGATGCAGGTTGGCTTAACCTGCTGGTTTGGGTGGAGAGCTGTGAGCCCCAGCCCCTGGTGCCTGCGGGGTTTGGAGGGGCTTGGGGTTCCCTGGGTGCCAGTGGAAAAGAAGATGGCTCAGTGCTTAGGCTTGGATGCCTGAGGGACACCAAAGCTGGGAGGTGCATGATCCTTACCCCCAAACACCTCATTCTTCAAACTGTGTGGTCACTGTGTGGATGAGCAATGAGAGAAAAGGCAGCCAATTCTGGCTGGAAATGAAGATTTTGGTGGCTGAATTTTCAGAGCTGAAAACCCCCACCTTGGGCAGAGGTCCATAATTACAGGAGATGGGGGAGGATGCAGTTTTCTTGGAGCAATCACAGTCCTGGTCTAAGGGTGACCCAACAAAGGGAATATGACAATGCAGTGATTATCAGCCTCCCCCAGGAGTGTAGGAGATAAATAAATACACTGTGAATTCTTAAGACAGTCACAATGATGACATAATGCACAGAGAATGCACAGCACAGAAACCTGTTTCTGTCCTTATGGAGAAAATCTGGGAAGAGCAGAGGAAAGGAAGGCAGTCCCAGAAGGGCACACAGCAGGGCCTGGGACGTGGCCATGGCAGGAGAGCTGAGGAGGAGGAGGGAGGAAAGGTTTTTCCAGTTATCAACAACAGTGAGAGTGAGGGACATTATTTTAATTACCCGCAACTGGAAATGAGACAGAATCCCAGTCCAGTGAATCCCTAGGATGCTGGGGACAACGTTTCAGCTCAGATGGACAAGCAGTACATTCATCAGGCTCTGACCATGAGGAGCCAGCTGGGAACTGAAGGGACAGTGATTTTGGGGAGAGCAATCACAAAGTGGCAGAATTAATCTTTCTCACAAACAGGGAGATGCAAGAGCAGGGGCAGAGGGGTGCTGGACCCAAACCAGGTGATTTTGGCACACATGGGGAAGCTGTGGATACCTCCTGAGGGAGCAGGAGAGCCAGCACAGCAGGGAAAAGCCATAAAGACACTGGGTGGTTTATCCTGACAGGAGGAAGGCAGAAAACATGAACACTGAGCCCAACACCAGTAGCCCTGCTGCAAGCCCAGGGCAGAGGGAGGTGGGAACTGTGGGAGCTCATTATGTATTTACATCAAAAACTGCCCCATTGTGAAACCACTCAGGAGGGCCTGAATGAGTTTAGGTGAACAAGGGTGGGAAGCCAACAGGAGGATCTGTAAACACATCAAGAGAAGAAAGAGGAAGGAGAGGAACCAAGGGATGCCTTGGGAAAGGCCAATGCGTGTTCACAGAAAGGGTTCCTTGTCATCAGCTGACTGGCTGTAATTACCAGTTAATCAAAGCAAGGGGTGGAGCAGAGAGAAACCATCCAGAGATGGTTTAGGTGGGACAGAGGAAATGGAGTCAGCACAAGCAGAGGATGATCCTGTGGGAGGTGAGCAGTGGAAGGAGTTGGGATGTTCTTCCCAGACACCCCGGGCCAGGAAATACCCTATAGAGCAGAAACCAGCAGGCACAACATCTTGCTTTAAAAAGTAGGATTTATACACCAGGAGCCTAACTCTGAGTCTTGGAGAAGTCCCAGAACAAATTATTGAACAAACAGTTGATACAAAGCCAGAGGAGAACATAGGAATAAGAAGAGAAGATGAATTTGTCAAAAATAAATTGCCCAAACCAGAGTAATGTTCAACTCGGGTTCCCTCTTGGGCAGCTGAAATGTGCTGTGATTTAGGCCAAGCTTTTGAAATAGTCCCATCTGACATTTTACCAATTCTCTTAAATTAAGGAAATATGAGAAAGTGAATTTAGGAACAATTTAATAACATAAAGCTGGAGTCACTGCAGATAGTTTTCAGTCACACAAGGAGGAGATTTTGAGCAGAGTCTTCCTGGATCAGGCATAAAGGTGATCCTATTCAGCATTTTCATTTACTGACTCAAGTGATAGCCCAGGGAATGCTTTTCTAAAATATGCAGGTTGTGCTGGACATCAAGCACCTGGGAGGACTGGATGAGAATTCAAAATTACCTGGAAAAATTGGAGAAAAAGCCTGACTTGAATAAGTTGAAATCCAATAAATAACAACACAAACTGTGGCTCTGATAGGAGTGTATCAAATGCACAGTACCCACCAGGGAGCTCTTACCCAGTGACAGTACAGCAGAAATGGAAGGGGAATGGCAATTCACAAAGGATGGGGATGAGAAATCTGCAGTTGGGAAAACACCAGCAGAAGCAAATCTCCTTCTTGGATGCAATACTGGACTGCTGTGTCTAAGCCAGAGGAGGGAATTGCTCAGCTTGCCTCCATGCTGATAAGGTCTCAGCTGGACCAAGTCTCCTATTTAGGGCACACTTTGGCAAAGATGCTAATTAATTAAAAAAGATTAAGATATGAAAAAGTAAGAAAGGTTGGAGAATTTAACTTTGTTTTGCCAGGAAGGGGAAGCTGTGATAAAAAGCTCTTGGATACAGCCAATTCTTACAAAGAGCAAATATTCAAGTGTTGCAAGAGGAAATCACATTAAATTGCATCAGGGCAGGAGCTCCATCTCTGTTAACCTTTTATCTGCCTTTTTCTCTCCCTTGTCCCCCAGCACACCCTCTTTGGGTGCAGGGACCCGAGCAGCACATGGGGCTCACTGGCTGCACCAGGGCTGAACACAGCAGCAGGAGGCACCTGGTGCCCCTTTCTCCATCTCCCTCCCCTGTGTCCCCTCCTGCCCAGGGTTCCTGGGCTCTGGCAGGGACATCTTGTCTGGACTGCCTCACCCAGCCACACAGATCTGAGCATTGCTGAGCACAGAAGCAGGGAAAAAGCAGCCATGGCTCTGCAGCAAATGCAGCAGGACAGGGGTCTGGAGCTGGATGGTCCAGTTTAGGCACCAGATAACGTGTGTGTGTGGCCACCCTTGGAGTGGGTCTGCCAGCCCTGCCTCAGCCCTTTGGACTCTAATCTGGGCTCAAGCTGTTGGATACGCATCAGTTGAGAATAAACCCAGCAATAATTAAAACACTGTGCAACGCTTTTCCCTTTGGGGAGTTGTGTGGGAGGGAGGGGGGAAATCTGTTTGTATTTTTGGCCTGGTTTTCCTCATTTTCTGCCACAGAAAACAATTCTTCTTAATGATGACTGTTCCACATTCCCGCTCGTGTTCCTTGCTTTTGTTAATGTGAAGATTTAAATGCACCATTTAATACCAACATGGGCCAATGAACTCATGGCTGCACTCGCACTCCCAGGCTGCCAGGAGGATGCACGATTCTATGACAGGCAATTAAAAATCCCATTATGGGACAACGAAATAAGAAGTAGATGATGTATTAAAACAAGGAACATGTTTAATTTATAAATCCAAGTTATTGCATGCTGTGAAGTGCTAGGGAGAGAAATGAATAAAGAAAGGACTTTGTAGAGCTGCTCGTTATTAAGCATTATAAGCAGCAATATATGTCTGCCTGTCAGAGCCTCCTGGCAGCTCTGCATGCCAGGCAGCACTCTGCCTCCCCTTCCCACAGGGCAACTAATTTCTTGTATTTCCAAATCCAATAAGAGTTTTTGCTGCATTAGCAAAAAAAACCTGATAGCCGCAACATCAGGGAGTGTGACGCGAGCAACCTGGCCTAGGGGATGGGATGTAAAGTGGAATTGCACAGTTCCCTCTATTAAAATTCAGCCACGGTAATTAAAATTTGGTAATAAAGACCTGCGCAGCACCTCAAAGCTGCAGGGATTAATTTCTCAGGCATGTGCCTGTCCCTCCTGTGCCCAGTGTGGTGGTCCCAGCATTGCTCTCCTGGTAGCTGGATGCCTGGCTGGGAGAGTGGGCTGCTTTCCTCTAATTCTTAGAGGGAAAGGGAGAGGTATATCACGTACATTTTACAAATAATTATATGGATGGCAATTGCATGGATGGTCCCATCCTTCCAAGAAGGATTGATGCAGTAGGGTGCAGTCCTGGTGTAAACCCTCCCCCCCAAGGATGGCTGTAGGGTCAGATTGAGGTCCTGGAGTACCTGAGCCGAATTCTCCCTCCGGATGGGAAGGCTGAGGCTTCCACATGCTCCCCACACATATGCTGCAGTTATCCTCTGAAGAGAAATGCTTCTGGCCACAGCAGCTCTGGGGACAGAGGGATCCTTTGAGGGACACTAGCCTGGGATGACCCAGCAGCCTGATCAGAGGAAATCCCAGAGAGAAGTCAGGGAGACAGATAAGGGGAGGGCAAGACATCCAGCAAGACAGCTCCGCAGGGAGGGCTGGGAGAGGAAGCGGCCCATTAGCAGCGTCTGGGGGAATCAAAGAGCCATTGTGCACCGGGCTCTGCATCCAGCTTTCTCAGCGTGTTTCCACCTCCCTGGGGACACTGCTCCAGCCTCTCACCTCCTTACGTCAGTGCATTTCCCAGCAGATTTCCCCATCTGTTTATCATCTCTGGTGGTGAAGGGTCTCATGGGGAGCTCTGCCTGCTCTGCATCTGCTCTTGTCACAGGCTCCATTCTGTCTGCGAGAGATGAATGAGCAGCCCTGGGGCGGGGAAGTCCTGGGAATAAATACTCTGGTCTGGGGAAGGGGCCTTTCTATGGCGAGGGTGAGACCCTGCACTGCTGCTGTGGCAAGCTGGAGAAGAATAGAAGCCAAGGGGGTCTTTGTCTTCATCCCCAGAAAAGCAATAACGTGTTCCTACATGTCTCACTTCATATGAATGGTGGAATGGTTTGGGTTGGAAGAAACTCTAAAGATCATCTCGTTCCAACCCCTCTGCCATGGGCAGGGATGCCACCCACTGGACCAGGTTGCTCCAAGCCCCATCCAACCTGGCCTTGAACACTTCCAGGGATCCACAGCTTCTTTGGACAATCTATGCCAGTACCTCACCACCCTCTGAGTAAAGAATTTCTTCCTAACATCTAGACTAAAACTCTTGTCTCTTAGTTTAAAAACATTCCCCCTTGTCCTATCAGTATCTACTTGTGCAAGAAGTTGCTCTCCCTCTTTTTTATAATCTCTCTTCATTTACTGGGAGGCTCTCTAAGGTCTTCCCAGAGCCTTCTCTTCTGTGGGCTGATCCACCCCAACTCTCCCAGTCTGTCTGGAACAGAGAGGGGCTCCAGCCCTTTGAGCTTCTTCGTGGTCTCCTCTGGACCTGCTCCAACAAGTCCATGTCTTTCTTTTTCTGAGGACCCCAGATCCAGACACAGCACTCCAGATGGGGTCTCACGAGGGCCTGTAAGGATCCTGCTCTCCCTGGGTATTCATCAGGAAAGAACATTCTGCCTTGTCTCCACCAAAGGCAATGCCCATCTCCTGACACACTCGTTGGCCAAAGGACACACACAGCAAAGGAAGGTGATTAACACATCCCAGACCAAACATGTCCCACACCAAACTGTCTGAGAGCTGGCTCCAGGGGCACCTGGGCACAAGGACAAACAACCAGCAAGCCAGGACAGAAAAGTCCAAATGACACGAAGCTCAGCTGCCTGCGATGCACAAGTGCCCCGACTCAGAACGGCTGTGTAAACAGAATGTGCGTTGAGGGACATCTCACCCAGGCAGCCAAAGGGACTCCCAAAGCCAGAACAGACCCATTTCCCCTTTCCTCCTGTCAGTACCATGGCCACTGGAGGACACAGAAGCCTGAGGATTTTGCAGTGACATACTGGTGTGAAAAGCCCTGTGTCCCCCAGTGTTCCCCAAGTCCCCGCCTCGGCACTGGCTGGTGCAGGAGGTTTTCTTGTGAGAGCAGTTCTGCTATTCCTGGTTCTATCACTGACCCACATTCCTGCCTCAGCTTCCAGCCATCACAGCATCCCAAATAAGCAGATTCTCCCCGCTAAGGTGTGGGTATGGTCCCCTAGAAGGGGTTTTCCAAACCATTACAAAGTGAAAAGTCCCTGAGACTCGGGCAGGTCCATAAGACGCTGGCTCCCCACTCTCTTCAACTTGATACTGCAAGGATATTTATGGACTTCATCCAGGGCAAATGCCAAGTCCAGTGTCTGGGAAGGAATAACCCCTAGGCTACAACACAGGCTGGGGGTGACTGGTGGAGGAGCAGCTGTGCAGAAAGGGCATTGAGTCAGCAATGCATCATCACAGCAAAGAAGGCAAACAGGCCCTCGGGCTGCATTAGGTTGAGCATCCAGCAGGTTGAGGAAGGCAATTCCTCCCTCTGCTCAGCCCTGCTGACACAATGACTGGATATTGCAACAGCCTCCAGTACAAGAGAGATGGAGACACATGGAAAAGTCCAGGAAAAGGCCATCAAAACAGTCGGAGCTCACACAGCCCTGTGGGATCACACAGCCTGGGAGGGGAGGCTGAGCATGCAGGGCTGGAGAAGAGAAGCTCTGGTGTACCTGCAAGGAGGATATGGAGATGATGAAGTCAGGCTGTACACAGAGGTGCACAAGGGGAACAAAACAGACACTGGACATAAGCTGAAACCAGGGAGGTTCAGACTGGATATGAGAAAAAATGTTTCCACTATGTGGAGGGCAGCTCAGCACTGATACAGGATGCCCAGAAAGGCTGTGCTGCCTCCAGCCTTGGAGGTTTCCAAGACCCAACTTACTGAAGCCCCGAGCAACCTGGTCTGACCCCAGAGGTGGCAGGATGGAGAGGTTGGGCCGGAGACCTCCTGCAGTCCCTTCCCACATGAGCTATCCTGTCATCCTACAGTGCCCAAGGCCATCCCATGCCCAGGACACACAGTGCATCTGTGGCTCAGCACTGCCAAACGCCGGCTTTCCTCTCTAGGAACAGCACTGGTGACTGCATCTCCTCCCCTGCTGGGGGACCTCCACCAAACCCACAGCTACCAGATGGCCAAAAGCTGCCTCCCCCAGCACTAGCAGGGAGAGGGGGAGCAGGGAGCCTCCCGGCGCTCTCCCAGGCATCCCTAACCACAGCACATTGTTCTGGGCATCACACAATAACCCCAGACAGAGCAGGGCGTCGCGGGGGTGTGGGATCCACAGTCACGTCCGGGCTGCTGCGTCACCCCCAGGAACAAAGCCTTGCAGGAGGGCAGGGGGCTGAGTGCCTGCCGTGGGGTGCAGGAGGGAGAGGAGGGCAGCTCTCCTTCCTCTGTCCCAATCAGAATTTCGTCATCCAAACCCAGCGATCATGAAAGTCCCCCACTCATCTGGTAACAATAATGAGCCAGGGAACAGCTTGTCCTCGCCTGGCACCACACCACTCACCAGGCGTGCAGCCAGAGCACACCTCCCCGTGCTCCTGATCCTCATCCATGCTCTCTGCAGCTACCTGCAAAGGCTGCAGCAAGGTGGGGCCAGCCTCTTCTCACAGGTAACTAACAAGAGGATTAGCCTCAAGCTGCACCAGGGGAGGTTCAGGTTGGACATCAGGAGGAAATTCTTCATGGAAAGGGTTGTTAAACACTGGAACAGATTGCCCAGGGAGGTGGTGGAGTCACTGTCCCTGGAGATGTTTAAGGAAAGACGGGACATGGCACTGAGTCTGGTTCACAAGGTGGTGATTGGTCATGGGTTGGACTCGATGATCTCAGAGGTCTTTTCCAACTGAGTCTGTGAGTCTGAGCCACTCTTCGTCCACTCCTGCTTGAGCACAAGGTGAGCCTGGTGATGGAAACCGAAGGTCTACAAGTTCCTAGGTCAAACTCCTCTCACTCTGTGACCTTTAGACCTGGGCTCAGCCCAACCAGTATCAGAAATTGTGCCTAAAAAATGGCTGCCCTTGGGTTTTGACTCTATTTAGTGAGTCTTATTCTGAGAGAGGACAATGTGGGGTTCCTGCTAAGGGCATTACTGATGGGTAGTGGCTGGTGGGGATGGATGGATGGATGGATGGATGGATGGATGGATGGATGGATGGATGGATGGATGGATGGATGGATGGATGGATGGAAGACTAGCTGATGCCTGGGAGAAATGCATAGTCTGCAGCTTGAGACCAGTGAACTGGCACAGTGGGAGGCTGCAGGATGGAGGCAGTAGCCAGTTCTCCTAGGGGCCACGGAAAAGCAAAGAGAAAGGGAAAGATGAACACACCTCTGTGTACTTTGGGTGGGGCTATTGTTGTTATATTATCTGTTTTCCTGTTTCCCTTGCCTCCTTTCCCTCCCGTGGAGAACTGTTAAGTTTCTTTGTTCACAAGTGGGGAAGGATAGCTGGGGAGGGAAGCAGGGGAAGGATGGCTGAGGTATGGTGTGAGGGAAAGAGGGCAGAGGCAGACATGGAAGGCTTGTAGGGCAGGAGAGTCCCTTGAGTATCCAGGTTGGTTTGACTAAATTTTCTGACGTTTCTGGCTAGAAATTTGTGACGTGTTTTTGAGGACCCTTAAAAATTAAGGGTTCCTTAATTGCTCTCTTGTGCTGCCAGAAAGATTACATTTATTACAGAATTACCTCGGTTGCAGCATCCAGAACTTTTAGGGCTGTGTTCTGGCTCATTTTCAAGGACAATTTGCTCCACAGACACTTCAGGACTTGAAGAGAAGGTTTCCAAAGATGAAATGGAAAAAACTGTGCTAAGAGCAGGAATGTGGTAGCTACATGTCCAGCCCTCTGCTACCTCTAACCAGGCTCACCCCATAGCTGTGGCACTGGGATCCCACTGCCACTCAGCCAGGATGTGTCCCACAGTGATGGGGCAGGGCTCAGGGCGAAATGAGCTGCAAGCAAGGCCTGGTGCAACCACAGTGCTCCCAAGGCACTTCCCAGCCATCACCACATCACAGTAGTCATTCCCAAACTGCTGTTGGGGTTGTCCCAGGAACCTCTCTGCAGCCTTGCCCAGTTCCCTCAGTCTCAGGCCTTTAACCTCAGCTGTCATTGTAACCCCAAATGACATCTCTGCTTCTCCTCTGACCCCATATGACTTTGTAATCAGCTCTGCTGCAGCATTTGTACCCATATTGAGTATCTTTCACCCACAGGCTGCCTGGAACCATCCCTCACCCCCACCCTATCGCTCTCCCTTGCATCAGCTTTGGTGTTGCGCAGCCTCCACCCACCCAAACTACTAATCTGGCACAAAAATAACTGAGTGAGAAAGGGGAACAGGTTTCTGCTAAGTCAGGGCCGAGTTACCCAGCACAAGAGCTAAGATAAAGGGGAGGATGGGCTGGTAGCCTGGAGCTGCAGGAGAAAGGACAGGAATGAGACCTCTGTGTTGGCAAGCTCTTAGGCTGGTTCAAGCTGATGTGTTTAAATCATGGCTGAAAGTGATTTGAGCTCAGGGTGTAGGACTTATCCCTCCTTCTCCCTCACATCCAGCTGGAGTTTAACTGGTGGCAAACAGAGAAGGAACAATCAGAGAGAGGGTCTGAAAATCTGCCAAGGGGACAGAAAAACTGCCCAATTTATAGGAAGGAGGCTGGTGAGATGGGAGGGATGTGTCCTTCCCAGGAGCTGGCCTGTGACCTCTTCACTGCTTTAGACATCCCGCCGTGTTATTCTTTCCAGCAAGTTCCCACTAAGAATGCTCTCTTCCGAAGTCATTTAGCACCGGGGCTAATTCTCAGTTTCCTGGAGGAGGATTTGCAGGCAGTTAAAATGTGTGAAGGCAGGAGAGTGCCAGACTGCAGGGAGCTTCCTACAGACTCCTCTTGCCTCCTAAACTGGTGTGTAATGCAAGGCTGGAGCTCTCCTGCTGGAAGTCTTGCTCCCTGGGTCTTCATCTCCACTGAAAGCTTATCATGGCATAACCAGCTCCTTATACAACCCACCGGGTTAACCAGTATAAAGTTTATAAATTAGTCCTTAAGCTCGGTCTGCTTATGTGATGATTAAATAGCCTGAAGTGATTTAAATCCGCCAAGCTTGGGTGAGGCTTTTAAAGAGTTGTGCTGGACTGCAGGAGCCCAGGCAAGATGAGAACACCTCACTACCTCCAAGTCCCTTTGCCCCGCTCCCCGCGGAGCTGGGGACACCCAGGCACTGGACTCCTGGCAGCTGCCTACGGTCACACCAGGCTGCTCCATGCACATTTTCCACCGCTGACCGCTCCGCAGAAAAGGCTGCCCGGCCACGCTCTGCCGACGCGGCGGGGCACACCCAGCGCTGCCCGGACTGGGGTTGCACAAACCCCGGTGATTCAGAGACCCGGCACGTTCCCAGGCTCCGTCACCCACCTGCGCTGAGGCTGATACGTTACTAATTTCCCCGATGGTTTTCTCTGTGCCATCTGGGACTTCAGCCTCATATTTCTCCCTGCTACTTGCCTCCTGCACTGTCCCCATCCAGGGTCTACTCCATCCCCCTCATCATCCTCACGGATGCAAGGGAGGATTTGCCTTCCTCGCCCACCGCTGTGCTGTCACCTGATACTCGTGGGAGCCTCTGAAAGGCTCTGGGTCTCGGTTTTGGGAGGCACTAACCCACACGGAGGCAGCCCTTGCCCCTTTTCAAGGACACTTGAGTTTTACGTGTGCTTTTATCGCCTGGTCAGGCATTATTTTAAGCTCTTTGCACCTTTTTGCTGTCTCCCTTAACTGCCCTGAAGAATTCTGTATCCAAAATACATCAAATATGATGTGCAGGGACAGTTGAGCCCCATGTGAGCTACTTCTCACCCTGCCCATCCTCCCCCTATGGACACCACTACCTGATGGCTGTGACCCCTTTGGCACAGCCCTGTGCACAGCCCTGTGTGCCCTCAGCCCTGGGCAAACGGAGCTGTGGGGTCCCCCTTGTATCAGAGGAGTAGGAAAAGACCTTAAACTGTGACTACGATTACCTGTGGCCACTCAGCAATGAGATCTGCCCTGCTGGGGGCAGCTGGGCTGCTGAGCATGGTCACTTGGGAAGTGACTTTCTCCTGAGGCTCTGAATGAAACCCCAAGGCTGCACAGCTGCTCCTGCTCAGGCAAAGAAAGCAGTGTGCTGTGCTGAATGGAATGAAGCCTGTTGGGTTAGAGGTGGTGAGAGTCATTTGCTGGTTGCCCTCTGTACCAGGAGGATGTAGGCTGGATTAGGCAGTGGCTGCCCGTGCCACTCCAATGGTCCTGCAGGTGACACAAGGCACAAAGCTGGCAGGACCACGTGTGCTGGGTAATCTGACACAGAAGGGATCTTGTGTCCACAGCTGACATGAATAACAGATTTGCAGGGGGGTTGTTTGGTATCTGTATTTGATGTTGAACTTGCAAGAGAGCACAGTCCTTCCTGGAAAGCAATTGACTTTGAGAAACTCATACTGAGCTTTACAAACCATCTTGTCACCTTGTCACCTCCCTGTCCCACTTAGGTCATGCTGGCCACAGAGGAGGAAGACAACACATGATCCTCTGCTTAGCATGCAGCTCTGACTCTGCTGCCAATGCTCTGCTCATGGCTACACCACTTAATCTGCTGCTTCACTTCCTCCCGTGTAAACCCAGGGACATTGCAAGGCTTTCAGGCTCATCCATAAAAATGCTCGTCATCATTTTTCATTTCAGCTTCATGACCATCAAGATACCCCAGCTGAGAGCAAGGCTCAGCTTTGTTGGCACTGTTCAAGCCTCGGCCCCAGAGCACTTGCACCAAGGAGAAGGAAAGGGATGAGGAAGGGAGGAGGGAGGTGGATGAGGGCACTGGATGAGGTGCCCAGAGTCCCAGTGCTTTTGCTGAGGTTAAGATGAGCGTTCAGGCTTCTGTATCCAGACATCACTCTGCAGCTGAGCCAAAGGGCCTCCTGCAAAACAAGACTACAAAGGGATAAAACCCCAAAACAAGAAGCTATAAATGCATCCATTATTTTAACTTGAAGAGGTGCAGATGTGACTGCTGGGCTTGTTCCACATGCACCAAACCAGGCGTGCAGGCAGCTGTGGCTCTCAGTCAGGTATAAATTGTCCTGTGTGACAGCACTTGCATGACTTGGGGGACAGGAAGGAAACTTCTTCACGGCGAGTCACTGACCTGGGAAGGACATGAGATGCCAGCCTCACGAGCCTCACTCTCTGATCTCACCAGGGGAGAAGATGCAGGGCCACCCACGTTTCACCTGCAGCCTCGCCTCCCCATCCCACCTGCTGGCTACCTCACAGCCCGGGGCACAGGGCTAAGGCGGTGTTCCTGCACTTAGCCTGGCCATCAGATGCTCCTTTTCCTTTCTTAAAGTCCTCTGGGAAGACAGGCTCTCCAGCTGTGCATCCACCGTTCCCAGAAGAGAGATCAGCTCAGATGTGATGGCAACCAAACCTCCATCCAACAGTGACACACTTGACTTCCCATCTGCCACCCCTGGCTCCCTGGCTCCTGGCCCTGAAATCCCATGGGGCTCTTGAGGCGGGAAATCCATCAGTGATAACACACCTGGTTTGAAATGACTGTGTTTATGTATATGTGTGTGTGTGTATATATCTATATATTCCTGCTGGGAACATCTGCTCTTGGTAGACATTTCCCTTCCCAGTTTCCTGCAGATCATAGGGAGGGTCAAAAGGGTGAGAACGCCCACCCAAACTCTCCTTTCCCTCACCCAGGGAAGTCTATGGGCTTTGTTGATTTAACTTCCCAATTCATGTTAAAGCAAACTATAATTGTGGTTTCTATATGAACTGGAGTCACAAATTTTCCCATGCAGCAGCTACTTTCCCATAACAACACCACCAACACAGAAATGTTCTGTTTCTATGGGAGATGTGGAAGCAATGCTCCATGTGCAGAGAATGAGAGAGTCTGAAAGGAAATGATGTCTGCCCCATTAGCCTGGCGTCTTTTAGTGCAAGTCAGGGATGAGAAATCACTTCCTGGAATGTTTCTGGTTTCTACAGGGTGAAACAAGTGATGGTGTCCCATCTCCAGAAGTGTTCCAGTCTGGTCTAGTGGAAGCTGTTCCTGGCCATGGCAGGGGGGTGGAATGAGATGATTTTTAAGGTCTCTTCCAACCCAAGCCATTCTGTGATTCCATAGTTCTGTGGTGTATTCTTCAAAATTTCCCAAATAGCTTCTTTTGGTGAAACAATTCCTCCCATTGCATGAATAGGCTTGAATAAGCCTCAGGTGACCAAGCAGGAGCACTGGCTTTCCTCACAAGTCAAGAGATCTTGCCGTTGGAGAGATGATAATTTCTGGTGGCAAACAAGGTCAGTGGATGCCTACTCGGATTCCCACCACCAGCATAGTGAACACCCAGCAGTCTTTGGTCAACATGAGCACTGAGTTTCACCTACTCTGATTAAAAACACCCTCCTTGTTTTTCAAAGTTAGCAGGTCACTGACCTGGGTGTATTTGCATGACTCATGGGGTGGCACAAGGGGAAAAAAGGAACCGAATGCAGGGAGGCGAGGAGGAACTTCTTGAGCTGCTGCTGCTTCCAACAAAAACAGTTAACACGAAATTCTGACCTCAGTCATCCGTTCCCTATGTTCCTTTCCAAGAGTGACAAAAGTGGAGAAGCAGCAAGTTGGTCACTAATAAGTAATTTATGTCTCCATCTGTATGAACCAGTCCGGCAGTGTGACTGGGGTTTGTCATTGCAAGGGCTGTGAGGGGGGAGGGATAGGGGATTTACAGATCAGCCCGTGCATTTTTGGATAATCTGTGGACTGCCTTTACGTTCTGTATAAATAATAATAATTAAAAGCGGATGTAACTAATTGGAATCCATTCCAAAGCAGTAACATGATCCATCTTTTTGCCAATCCCCTGAATCACTCTGTCCTCCAGATGATTATTTTTCTGCTTTTCCCTAATACAATCTGAACGCTGCCCTTCTCAGTGCTGATGGACCCAGCGTGGGTTGGTGTTGGGGCATTCCAAACCCTCTTCTAGCCCAGACACAACCAGGACACTTAGTTCTGCACCAAGATCTGCCCTGTATTTCATTAGAGAGCTACACATTTTTAAACTTAAAATTCACTCCACCATCCACGAGCCTGGTGTTAACCCAGTTGTGTTATTGCCTATTATTTGCCCAATTTGTTTTGAATTAAAAGCAGCAATGGGCATCCCATTTCTTTTGAACAACCTTACTGTGTCTTGGTTTGCATTTTGATCTCTCTTTGGGATGAGGCTCCCTTCTCTGACCTCCTGGGAAGAGCACGTTGTTCCCGGGTTTGGGGGCCCCGAGGGAAGGCAAAACCCAAAACAGGGCTCTGCAGCACTTGCACAGCAGCACAGCCAGCTGTGGAGGAACATCTCCCTGCACATGTGACACACTCGGTCTTATTCCCCTCTGGGAACAGCAGTCCTGCCCCTGCCACCCCAGCTCTGGGAGGGAAGCTCTCCAGACTCATTCTCAGGCTCCCAAGGGTCATTTCTCCTCTCCAGCTCCCTTCCAGCATTAGAGATGGAGACAGTGTGGGGAGAAAAACTCCACTTTGTCTGGGAGAGGAGCCTTCTAGCTGGACTCAAAACTCCCTGGAATCAGAATGAGGCTTCTTGTGAGCTTCAGAAGTGCTTGGATGGAACCCACGCTTCTTTAGAGCAAGAGCACCACATTTCCCCCCACCCCTCCCCCTTTTAGATGGGATTTTATAAGTTCTGTGCTGTTTCCTTTGACATGGCACTGAAATGTTCCCTTGGTTCGTCTGCCTTCAGGGCATCTCCAGAAGGTGACTGTTGGTCACCAGGATTTCTGCAGTCTCTGGAAATCAGGTGTTTTACTGTTTTTCTCAATAGACAACCAGTAATGTAGAGAGTCATAAGTAGCCTTGATTTGCTGCACTCATAAACCTTGAAGGCCCTGATCAGCCATACCTGGGGGTGCCCTGGTCTCCTGGTCAGACTCTGGAACAATGCTGAAGTCTCACCTCAGTTCCCATTTCCTGTAAGGACCTTGGATGCATGTTGCATCCTTTCCAGTGCTGACTCTGGCCCCATCTGCTGTTTCCCCTGAGTCCCTGGACAAACCTGGACCTGTTTCCATCACTTGCCACAGAGACCGATGGACGCTGTGACCATCACCCTGCTCTGCCCACCCTGCTCAGACGCTGCCAGATGGGCACTGAGGGCACTGTCTATGCTGTGGCCACCCTCAGCATCCAGCTAATCCTCCTCCACGGAGGGATGTGTCTGCTCCCTGAAGAATTCCTCCACCACAGGGAATATGCTACATGTTCATAGAGTCACAGAATGGTTTGGGTTGGAATGGACGTTTAAAGGCTGTCTAGTTCCAACCCCCATTCCAATGACAGGGATGCCACTCACTAGACCAGGCTGCTCAGAGACCTGTCCAAGCTGGCCTTGGGATGGGGGATGAGGCAGGGATGGGGCTGCCACAGCTTCTCTGGACAACCTGTGCCAGTGCCTCACCACCTCTTTTGTGAAAAATTCTTCCCTGTATGTCTAACATTGGAGAACACGAAAAATAAACAAAAGTCTCCCCCCACCTCGAAGATTTTACGGTGCCGAACACCCAGCTGCGATTTCTCCGCGCCCGCCACCCTGGGACGCCTGAGCCCCACCCAGCCCAAACCACGAGGGGAACCGGGGCCGCCGCTGCCGCCCGGACGGGGCGGGCGATGGGGGCGGTGTGGGACACGGGAGGTCCCCGCGGTGTCCCCGCGGTGTCCCCGCG